>CAUYSK010098850.1:0-80072 GCA_963575035.1 Avahi laniger
TCACCATCAAATTGGTATTAACGGATCAACACATAAGTGCATATATAAGAATTGCATCTATTAGATATTGGGCAGGGGGGAGGGGGGAGGAGGGAGGAGGGGATGGGTATATGTGTACACAAAGAGTGCAATGTGCACCACGCAATAGGATGGACATATTTGAAACCTGGACTGAGGCGGGGAGGGGGGGCAAGGGCAACACACGTAACCTAAACATCTGTACCCTCATATTATGCTGAAATAAAAAAAAAAGAATAAAACCCCATTAATAATGAAAAAAAAGCAATAGATCTATGTTATTTTGTCTGCTTAGCTTTCGGTTTGACTGTTCACACATTTATTTGGTGGCCCCCATTATTAGCACCCACATATCATTATAAAAAGAAGGAAGAAAAAAAAGTAATAAAACTCCTAGCTTGTTGCCCTCTCCTCATGTCCCACTTGTGAAAGAGAAATGTTAATCTTTCAATTTTTTGAGGCTACCCTACTCTTGAACCTTGGTCTAAGGTCCTTTACTTAGCTTATTGTATTAACGTTCTGTTTCCCCACAGAAACTAATTGATATATAGGTCTCACTATATGTATATACAGTGAGAGAGAGAGAGGGAGAGAGATGGGGAGACAGCGAGGAGAGAGAGACAGAGAGAGAGAGAGAGAGAGAGAGAGAGAGATTTGTTATGAGAAATCTACCATCTGCTAGCTAGAAATCCAGGAAAAACTGAATGGTGTAGTTCAGTCCGAGAACCAGAGGATGATGGTGTAAATCCCAGTTCAAGGGCATGAGATGAGGGAAGTCCCACTCAAGCTATGTGGCAGAATAAGAAACTAACTCTTTCCTGATCTGCCTTTTGTTCTATTCAGGCCCTCAGGGGGTTGGATTATGCCCACTCACACTGGGGAGGGCAATTTGCTTTACTCAGTCTACCAGTTCAAATGTTTAGCTCATCTGTAAACACCCTCACAGACATACCCAGAAATAATGTTAAGCCAAATATCCAGGCACCTTCAGGACCCAGACAAGTTGTCACATTAAAATCAACCATCACACATATTAACATCAGTTAAGTCCTATTGAGTATTGATTTTCAGGCAGCTCAACTTCATCCGGCATCAGTATCCAAAAGTACCATGCTTAAATGTAAAAACAGTTTCTGATGAGCCTCGCGTATTGGAATCCCTAGGACAATATCCAGAGGTCACAAGCCACAATTCCTCTGTGACCTTACTTGAAATGGCACAAAATTAGTAAGATCTCCACTAAACAACGAGCAAAGTGCCCAAGAAATTAGTTACATTGGAGTGTCATATATAACATAAACTAATAGTTTATTAGAAAGTGATTCAAAACTGGAGACATGTTCAAACCCTTCCCAATTCTTTGTGTGATCCTTGTTAGTTATTTCTATTCTTTCAGGTTAAGATGTTTAATTTTAAAGAGAGTGTAGAGGTGGGAGAGTAATAGTAACTGTCATTTATTGAATATTTATATTATCTAGACTTTTGTACATTATTTATAATTATTATATTATTTAGTCTTATCAATAATTGCATGAGGTGTGTTAATATTATCCCATTTTACATTTGTAGAAACTGAATCCTAGAGGAGCTAAAATGTTCTTGTGGGTACATATCTAGTAAATGGTCAAGGCAGAACGAAAACTCAGGTCTGTCTGTATTCACAGTCTTGCTATAGGAATGGGATTCTAGTTCATGTTAACAGTCTATTGGTTATTTGGATAGTATGTGTCGCCGATGAAAAGCAACAAAGGGTCTTGGCACACAGGGTACCCTAGAATCTCTTGCAGCACTGATACAGTTTCAGTCAAGGGAATAACATTTTTTTCAATAGGCTACAAGCGTCTTCATCTATATCCTTTTTTTTAGATTGGAAGCTTGTTGTAGTTGTATTTCTGGAATAAATATGGCACAGGACTTAGTACATTTCAGTGCCTGAATATAATTTCGGGATAATTGAAAAAGGCAAGGAAATCATCCCTGATTAAATCTGTAAATGGCTGTCTGGAGAACCATTATAATTTATGAGGATTTGTTTCTCAGAGAGTAAATAATACCAGTGACAGCATTTCCTCAGAGAACAGAAGATCAAATCTGTTGCAAAGTAAGTGCCAATACTTCCTCTCAAAAACAGAGAGGAGACAGAGGTAATAAATGATGCTCCATTTGTTTCAATGCTTATGACCCCCCTGACTGCTTAAGAGAAGAGGGACAGGATTTAACTCTTTCGGTGCAGTTGAACTATTATATATTCCCACTGCATCCAACAGCCTGAAATTCTGAAGGGGAGGAGAAGTGGATAAAGCAAGTTGTTGAGATAAGTAGACCCCTTATAATTACATCTGCCATATCTGGCATATGGAGAAGTGTTGGTTAATTTCATGTAATAATCTTTTTACTTATCCTGTAAAACAGTGATGATAAAAATTTGTAATATAAATTTTAATACTGTGTTCATGTCATTTGAAAAGATAACAAGTCCTTCTGCAATTAACATTACTGTGGGTGTCTGGTACTGCAGATTGGGTGTTAAAAATATAATTTGTTGGTGCTATACTTCAGAGCTAACCCCAAAATCCAAGGTGCAGATTCTAGCAGATTTAATTCTACCTTTAACTCTCCTATAGAATATAAATTGAAAGCTAGGCAACTTGTCATTCAAATGAGTTATTAAAAATTGAGACCCTGGATCTCACCATTTTAGGTTTTGGTGGTGTCAGCACATATTAACAACAATTTTTGAAACCTAGAGTGCTGTTGGTCAAATGTTAGTCTTATATACTGGTATTGCCACCTTAATTAATACATGTTCTTTTTTTAAATAGGTATTTGTTATATTAAAATGTATTATTCTATTTGGCTAGCAGTATCTGGACCTTATTGATATCTAATTACATAGCTTTAATAATTATTAGACATTTAGCATTTTCTACCTAACAATGAAATGCAATGATTTATATCTCTTGAGTGGATTATAAAATCCTAGATGGCAGTCATCACGTTCTACATGCATTTTATTAATTATAATTAATCTGGCACAAAGTTAGAATGTAGTAGGATTAATAAATACCGGAAGATTGATGAATCCAAGTTCACCCTTAATAGGTACAGAAGTGTATATTTGTTAGTTGCTATTTTTGTTTTGTTTTGATAAATTGAACATAGAATTTGGTAAATAATATATGTAAGACATGCTATACAGTGCCTGTAATAAAATAGATGATATAATACATGTGATTTCCTTTTATTCCTGCCCTTAAATTTATGGCCTCATAAAAATGATTGCTTGGAAAGCATGCACATGAAATTCTCTCAAAGCAAGATATTTGTTTTCATGTAAGCACAACAGACACACCAAAATTGTATCATTATAAATAGCACTTACAGTGAACTTAAGTGTGCTCAATTCTGTCTGTACAGACTGACACTGAAACTCATATGTGCATGTAAGAAAGTAAAAAAGAAGAATGATCTCCATGCACTTTGTTGGGGAAAGAACATCATGATGAATTGCTTTCATGGGGGACAAAGTAACACAGGTCCAACTTCAGAAAACAAGGATGCTGGCTTTTGTTTTGCATTTCACAACGATTTGTCCAAATTTTGTTTGGTTGATTGCACTGAATTGTCTTGTTTTTGAAAAACAGAAACAGATTAAAAGAAAGCTCTCTGCAGGGGAAAAAAATATGCTTCAGAGAAAAGAGGAGCAAAAGAGGAGAAAAGGCATTATTAATATGGTTAGTTATATGATTATTCTCTTAAAAATTTGTTATTTTAGAGCCCAGTGGCAGTTGCTTGAACTCACTTCATTGTTAGACACAACACTTAGTAGATTATCAAAAAATCAAAGCAGTCTTTATCACACAAATTTAGAGTATACCTGCTACAAGGAAACAAGCAAATACATGAACAAACATATACACAGAGGTCAGCAATACTTGAAAATTAATTCTGTTTCCTAGAATGCCGTGTGTGCAATAATTCAGAGTAAATGATAATATATTATACTCTAAGTCCATAACCTTAGAAAATAAAAGCCTAGTTGGTGCTTGACTTACAAGAGCGAAACAAGCTTATAGTGCATGGGTCTGTGATGTTTGGCAAGTAGTCAATAAAACCATACCTTATGACTTTCTATCCTAAAGGTTCTAATCAAAACAATTTATTTCAGGCATGTAAACCCTGCTTTTCAGACTGTAGCTATTGTCAGCATGTGCAGCAGCATCAGCAAAAACTGATGCAATTTTTGGATTGAGAGTCTCAGAGCTCCCCCATCTGTCTCAGTAATGGTTGGATTTCATATAGGATCAATACAGCTTGTCAACTACAGTACAAGGATTTCCCCCCTAACCTTTATAATAGCAATATCCCTGCGTCCAATCTTGTCCAGCATAAAAGCAATATCTGAGGATATTATGCAAAGGATCTGGAGCTGATGGAACCGGAAGGACAACAGCTACCAATACACTAATTGCTAAGAGCCCAGCATGCAGACATTACAGCCCATTTGAAATCTGAAACTTTGGTAACGAAAAGAGAACATTTTTTCATGCTGCAAGTTAACTTGCTTGCTTCTTTTGAGCATAGGACAGTGGGTAAAAACAAGAAAGAGATCTGTAAACAAAGCCACTGCTTATTTTTGTGTGAGGGTTATCTGGATGCTCCAGTTGCTTCTCTGAATGTATTTCTCTCTCATCAGCAGTGGAATAGGAGAATTGAGTGTGATGTGTTTGTCTTAGTAAAAGGTATAACTAGATCCTGGGGGGAGACAAAGCGTTTTGCTTTGTTTCTGCTCCAGTTCTCTACTGAGAAATAAAACCAAGAGATTCAATTCTTTTTCCTGCAATGGACTTGTAGCTGCCATGACTGGCTGCTCAGAGCCACAATGTGTGGATTGTTGTGTATCACTGCCCCTTAGTGGTTGGCAGTAGCAAACCTTTTTAATACCTTCCTGCACCACAGGTTTACAGGTAGATAGAGCATGCGGGCCCTCCTCTCTGTTTCTTAGAGCAGACCACAGAAACTAACTGTGCAGACGTGCCCTTTTCTAAGAAGATGCTTTGTTTTCTTTGTGTTGGTGTAATACAGAGGAACAAGCAAGTACTCTGGGGTCAGATAGATATGGAATTATATCTCTCCTCTGCCATTCTTTAATTGTGTAATCTTGGGAACATTGCTTAACTCCTCTCAGCTTCTGTATTTTTCTTCCTTCAAAATGAAATTAGCAACAACCTCACTAAACCATTGCTGTAGAATTAATTCAGACAGTGAAGGAGAACAGCCAATCATCCGATATGTCTTCTCTTATTGTTATTAACATGCTGATTATTATTATTATAATGAAAATTTATAAAGCATGTAATCCGCCCACCATTGCATAAGACCAGGGAAATGTAAGAATGCCATATAAACTTTACTATGGCCTCTGAAATTACAAATATAGCCCACCTTGATAGGTAACCCTAAGAACAATATAATACAATGATTCCTGCTTTCATTTCACATTAAACATCAATCTAGTTGCTGTAGTTTGTGGGACAGATTATGGTTATGTGAAATAAGATCTTAATTCAATTCACTACATATTTTGGGGGGAGCCTACTATATGAAAAGTATTGTCCTGTGTATTCAGTGTACAAGGAAAAAATAAATAGTATCTACGGTTTTGTAGAGCTTCCAAGTTAGTGCATAAAACAAAGATACGAATTTACCTAGAGAGAAATTAGACTTTGCTAAATTAAAGATTTGTAGTAAGTGCTGTGGAATTGCAGAGAAGAAAGTCAGTCATTGGCACCCTCAAAGTAGTTTTTATAGAGAAAGTGGTATTTGCAGTGGTTCTTGAAGTAGTATTTTTAGAGTTGGATAAACAAGGGGAACATATTTCAAGTAGGGACAATGGCAGTTCTAAAAAATGTATGAAGTAGTCAGAGAATAATGAAAAAATTACATGTAGAAAAATATGAGCTGCATGTCAGGAACAGTGACTAATAAAGATGAGCAGATAGATTTTTAAAAACCTTGAATACTATGCTGAAGTTTCATATATGTTATACTATAGGCAATAAGGATCCATAACATAATATATTTTATGTTTTAAGGAATTTTCTTTATTTTGGCTTAAGAAGGTAACATTGAAAATGTTTTCCCCTAATAACATCTTTTATATCAAAGCTAAATTCTTTATATTTATTTTTAAGATCATGCATCATTACATACAATGTCCACTTACCTTCTTTTAAAACTATTGCCATTTTTACTGCTAATTCTTCTTATTCCTTTTTAACAATCAAATTTTCCATTGATCTACCATTTTATTCTATCATTTTTGTATTGCTGTATGTGAATATTTTTCTCTATTCCTAAATAATGGCATTCTTCTCAAAGAAACATGGGCACCGGAGCAGAAAACACCATGAATATTCAAGTGGGATCATTCTGCATGTGAGGCAAAACCTCTGGCTCTCTTATGAAGATGTAAAAATCACAAAGTAACGCTGAGCCATGAATGGCATTACCCAAAAAGAGACTGGATGATATATCAATGTGACCTACAAAATATACCCAGCTATTTGTCTACTTCTCTCCATCGTCATTAATACTATCCGGTCCAAGACATCATCATCTCTCACCTGGATTACAGCATTGGCTGGAAGCATTTTAAATCTGAACCTCCTAAAGCCTGCTTTTCATTTCTCATTGTATTAATGTCTCACAGGCCTTTATAACATCTTCAAACTGACCGCATACCTATGCTTCTGGGCAGTCTCTCTGCTTTAACCACACAGGTTTTCTTGTTCTTCTAACAACTGAACTCTTTTCTACCACAGGGTCTTTTCTTTCTTTCACCTCTCCTGGAGCAGCGATCTTCTGTTCATTTGCACTGCTCATTTCTTTGCTTCGTCAAGGTTTTTATTCAAAGTCCTGTAAAGCAACTCCTTTCCCTGTTCTCATCATTCGTTATCATATAATGATGTTTTATTTCCTTCTTGGAAGTTATTGCAATTATAAGTTATTGTAACCTTTACCTATTTCCTTTTACGATCTGACTTACAGAATCTCAGTGAGATTGTTCTGTTTTATTCACCTCCGCATCCCCAGCGCTTTCCACAGGGCAGGTGTGTGTAAATGGCTGCTAAATACTGGTGAGGTGAATGAACAAATGAATGGCTGAGTGAGTGATCCACCAAAGCCTTACTCACATGGAGATGATACAGAAAGCAACTGAGGGGCTGAAGTCAACAGGGAGGACAACAACAACAACGGCAAAACACAGAGGGAAATGACTAAATGAGGAAAGCGTATCACACACAACAGTGTAAGGCAGGGAAAATAACGCAGGCCTAGCTAGAGCCCAAATGGCCATATTCACAGCCAAGGACCATTTAAATTCAGCATGCCAGTAGATAAACGCGAGGCCTTGGAGTTAATCCTCCTCCTGTAACTGTGTATAGTCTCTGGGAAACCAGCTGAAGGAAGTCTGAGAAATCTAAGGAAGTAAAAACAAACGTAAGCAGCCTGTACCTGACACTCAGGGAGAGAAACGTGCACCTACCGACGCAGCATCTAGGCCGCCAACGCCACGTCGCAGGGTCTCCGCACAGGCCTCAGGGCATTCTTGATAAGGAACCCTGGCAGTAGGTGTTGTGGTTCTAGTTTTAAAAGGCTGGGTTTAGTATCAAGACTCTCCTAACAGGAATGAAGGAGGCAGCGAGGTGAGGGGATAATGGGTGAGGAAAGCAGGTCCGAGGTCCTGCGAGTAAACAGGTATTACGCATGTTACTATTTTGAGAATTCTGTAAATCAAAGCAAGTACAATCAGAATAAGGAAACGAAGTCAGAATTAGACCGATAATTCCTTGATGTGGTCTTCAGAGTGTTGTTTTAAGTATTTTTCTAAATCACTTACAGAGGCAGGTGCTGGTGAGGGAGCTCTCTGTGGGTGTGAGTTAAATGCCTTCAACAGAAGGGGAAAACTACAAAACTCAGAAATAGAAGGTTCAGATAAAAAGGTAGTAAATATTAATACTTGTAGTCCAATTTATTCTTTTCTGGTCTCGTGTGGTAAATGATACGGTTAAATATTGTCTCGAATGACTGAAAAAAAAATGTCATTAACAGTGACAATTGTTACATACTTCTGTACAGACACTCTCCCTCATTTGGCCAAGGAATCTATAGGAAGATATATTAGCTGGAAAAGGGATCCGCGTGGTCCAGGATGCTAAAATACATGCTGATCTACTGAATATCTGAGAACCACAGGGTATGCATAGTAACACAAAGTATTGCAGGTTTTAGACAGAAAAAAATGTCTGCGATTAAAGATAAGTTCATGGGGGAAAAAAGAATGCCGAGACAGAATTACAGCCTTAGTATAGGAAAATAGATTAAGGTTGAGAAACACTAAGATAAAAAGAGATTTGGCAAGAGGCTGAAATGCTTTTCAATCCATGCAAATAATGGACAAGAGGAAGTGAATAGGTTGGAATTGGATAAAACAATCTATTTTAAAGAAAGACAACAGATCAGATTCAGAGACAAAACATTATCTGGCTATATCCTGGATTTCAAGTTATCTAAGAGTACAAATTGACTTGAAAATGTTCTCAATAACACACAATAAAAACAATAACCAAGTAAATAACATTAATTGAGCAAGAAAGGAAAAATCAGTATGGCCTTGGTTACTAATAGTATGCAAGCAGAACAGAAGGATTTCTGCTAAAAAGTCTATCATAAATAAATTCAGGAGGAGATTTTACTTTATTCAGTTTGAAGTTAGAATAACGCAGTCTGATTTTACTGTGCATGATTGGAAGATGACATCAAGACCAAGGTCAAATCCTCATTAACCAGACTGTAGAGAAACAGTGTTGACCTTCAATTCCGAAAGGTTTGGTGGTCTCTCTAGTGCCTCTACTAACTGAAGTATCATAGATTCCATATTTTTTCTCGTAGGTGGTTCAACACGACAGATATTAAATTGGAGTTTATTTTTGTGGATGTTGTTTGGGTATGAAGAGGATAAGTATTTATAATTCACTTAAAAAAAGCAAACTGGAAGAGAGCAGGGCCTAGAGCTAACTATCATAATTTTTTCAAAGCAACCCTTCACTCGAAAATTTCAAAAGCACTAAATGGTTACCAAATGATGATATAAAAGCTTAATCTAACATTTGAAGATAATGATATATATAGATTACTTACATAGCATAATATATATAGATCATATATATGTATGTATAAGATGTTTTTATATATGTCTAGTTTTTATATATGATCTTATATTATCTGTAAACAAGAATTTGTTTTTATATAATTATTTGGTCAGCATTTATATATGTGGTAAGTTGGGGAATTGAGAATGAACGGTGAATCCACAGAGAAGAGTAGATGTATTGTTAATAAAGGTACTCAGTAGATAACCATCACCAAAAGCATATTCAAATATCTGTGTTTTCTTTCTTCTTTTAAACATTCCTAAACATAGATGGTGGCTGTACCTAATTGTACAACCAGTTTATTTGGTTCAAATTACAAATCAATGGATGTGTTCATTAATTATAAATAACACGTTTAGCATTCATTATTTCAATTATTTGAGATAAAATTTTACATATTTTATGTATACATTTATGTTTCTGTTTTGTTAGATTGTTCTTCTTCTTGTAATGGCCAGAAATAATTTCCATTTGGAAAAAGCTTGCCTCTCTAAGGACATAAAAGTCACATAAAAAAATAAATAAATAAAAATCTTGATTCGGCTGTCCTTAAAGCCATATAGCTAAACTGAATTGTCATTGTGTTGATATAGTAATTAATCATAGGACAAAGCTAAAAATATAGATTAGAGAAGTTTTCTGTTTTCTGTGTAGTCAAAATGGGTGAAATAATCATGGTATAGATTAAAAACTTGAAGCAGTGGCATCCAGTAAACTTTTATTGAATATTGGACCTAAAGGGTACGTAATAATTTTAAACAACTACAGTATTTATATATATTTTCAGAAAAATGCCTTGAAATTCTGAACAAACATTTTCATATTGGGACCTTGTACTGTTTCATTTGTAAAACAAACATTTTCACATTATCTCTATTGTGGAGAAAAGACAGGTAGAGTTTTCTGAGGAGTCTATTGTACATAAACTCAGAAGAGTCTAATTCTCTGTAATCTAAAAGTGAATTTGGGCAGACCTCTGCAGAATGTCTTCTAGGTTAACATTTTCTCTATAAAATATCCCTTGTTCTTTAAACCCCCAATTTTTAAATATGTACTTGTTTCTCAATGCAATGATTTTCAGCTAGTACTTAAATAGGAAAAATTGATAGTTGTTTCCCCAATATTGATTTCTTCTAAAATAATATTTTTAACAAAATGGTGAGAGAACATTCTTTTTTTTTAATATTAATTATGTTAATAAATAATGTAATAATTTTTTAAATGGTTCTCATACTCATTTGGCAGATTCTGATGATACCTTACAAAGCCAGTATGCCAGGAAGTGCAATCCCCATTTATAGATAAGGAAATTGGGCGTTGGAGAGACCTTGACTCTTGACCATGTCTTTACAGGGTGAGGGAGAGGAATAATCTGTGTACTTGGGCTGCAGGTCCAGAGGTACTAGCTACCAGCTGAGTAAATTCAAGTAAGTCAACCAATGTCTTGGGTCTCACCTTTTACATAAAATGGGAGACTTGAGCCACTCACAGATACCGCCTAGCTGTTAAAATTCTATGATTCTGCAACTCAGGTAATTGAGGAACATCACTGAGGCAGGGCCCCAGATGGTGTAAGTCCTGGCTGGTTTTTTGTCCCCTGTCATATGCTGTAATGCCTCCTCCGTGGACCTAATTAAGGAGTTCATTCTGTTTGTTTGTTTGTTTATCTTTATAGAGCCTTAGGCCCTGTTTATGCCCTGTTTGTTCTCTGATCTCTTGGCTATGTCCAGCCAGTAAAAACATTCCTCTACAAGAAAGGCTGGCCGAGACAGGCATGTGCAGGCGCAGGGGTCTGGGGGAAAAGGGCTGTCCTCACATGGCCTTTTCTCACTGCACTGCCACACTTTCACCTTTCGCATAGGAGATCCTTGTTTGTCTTCATGGCTTTTGATATCCATTATATTTTTATTTTTCAATGAAACAGTACAAAACCCAAGGTTGATGGGAAAGACAAGCCTTGCATCCAGGTCCAGGGATGGGCTTACAATTAATTTAAAGCTGTTTAAGTGGCCCAACCAAGAATTTTCCCACTGTAAAGAAGCGGGCAAATCCAGAAGAAGTCATAGCTGAGAGCACCTGATTAAGGCTGGGGACTCATGTGCACAAATCCACACATACACCCTCTGCTGGCAGAGACAAAGCTCTTCCTACATCTCCGCTGAGGTGTCAGGGAAATAAGCAACCTGACCTCCCTAAGAGTCTTTGGAGTCTGGCAGTAACCTGAGCTGCTCTAGGTTATTTTTGCTGAAGGCTAGTGGTTCTTAAAGGGACTGGGTTTGAAGTACATGTGTCCAGATACTGAATGGAACTCAATGACAAGACAGATGTGAAGGAGCTATCTTCATTCAACGAGGTTCACAAAAGCATATAATAGATAGATGAGAAGATACATGAGCAAATATTTTAATGCCTTTCCAAAGGGATCAATCATATATCCTGTGATATAACATCACTGGTTTAGAACAAGGGAATGCTGAATAACACAGTATTCTATCGGTTTAAAACATAAAAGGCCAGCAGGCATTCCCCACAGCTCTGTCCTCAGTGCAAGCCTATACCTAAGAAGGGAGTGGGGAGTGGAGATTAGAGCCGGAGACGGCTGCCTGGACTGGTCTCCACAGTTATCATGCCGCTTAAATGCTCACCACAACCCTTAGAAGTATAATTATTCCATTGTACAGAAAAGGAAAGCGGAGCTCAGCGAGGCTTCATAACGTACTCAGAAGTTATATGACGGGTAAGTACAGGCCCCTTCCAATAGTGTCTGCAGCAATGGTCAAGAGTCCAAAAGCAAATACTCGCCCTATTCAAAAAACAATCCCCATGAGACAATTAGTCCTTTCGTTCTCTGTCCCACATCCCTACACTGGCCAAGAAGGAACGGGAATAATCCAGCAGCAAGGAAAGTGGGATTTGGAGTCACGAACACTCAGGTTTGTAAACCTGCTCCTCCAGAACTTGCTGGGTGACCTGCGACAGGTTGGTTACACTCCCCGAGCCTCAGTGGCAATAACCATAGTATCTACATCACCAGGTTGTTTCAGAGAGTACATGAGATCGTCATACATGCAATATATTTGTAAAGGTGCCTGACACAAAGAAATCCCCAGGAAAACAGTTGCTCTTATCTGCCGTATTCCTAATTCAGCAAGTGTGCAATTCCATTTGCCTTGAACTTTGACAACGTATCATTGTAAGGAAAATGATGTAACAGCTAGTTGTTGAGCAGGTACTGTACGGATAGCATGTCCAGTGCTCACAATTCTGCCAGGCAAGCGATTCCATGAGACTCACGGAGGTTTGGTAAGTGACAGAGCAGGGACTGGTCTGACTTCAAAGCCTATCCTCCTTCCTCTCAGTTGAGAAACAACCAGAGGAACAGCCTGAGAGCCATGGGAACAACCCTCAGGTCCAGCTATACTTCACAACTTGTTAACTGTGCCCTGAGGTCAGTCATGGTACCTCTCTACCCTGTCTCACCTGACAACTAGGAATTTTTTTTTTTTTGGTCTAATCTCTACAGCAAGTTATCCATCCATTATTGGTCTACAGAGAATGATAAAGTTCTCTGTAGCCCCATTTAAGCTACATTCTTCTAGGTATTCATTTCTGGGCCACAGATCTTCAGAAAATCACAAATCCTACATAAGTCACCATAAACCTACACAAATGCCTAACGTCTTATAGTTCATAAAGCATTTTCACAAACATCAGCTCATTTAATCATCCTAACAACCCAGCAAGGTAGCTATGTGCCCATTTCTCAGGTGATGAAACTGAAGCACAGGTTAAGTCAGTTGCCTATAGTCACATAAATAGTAAATGGGAGAGTTGTCTGTCATCTGAATACCCGCATTTTCTGATGTCATATCCATGTTCGATCCATTTTCCTATATCCAGCTTTGGAAAAATATCAGCATCTTTCTGTGTTATCTGTTATGCTCAGTCATGTATCAAGGCATAATATATTATTATCATCCCCTTCTGTACATGCATTGTCTTTTACTTGTGTTGCAAAATATAGTTTCAATTAACTTCTATGCTATTTCCCAACATAGCATAATATTTACCCAAGAAAGCCAAATCAACAAGACAATCTCCCAAAGCTCGAGTGTTCAGGAGTCAGAGGCCATGTCTTACTTATCATAGTATAGCCTGGGGTACCTTACTGCACTTAGGAGTAGGTGTTCACTGACTTGAATTGAATAAGACTTGAGAACTATAACGTTATAAACTTATATATATGTCTCCATTTTAAATAATACATTTTTTAAAATTTTAGATATTTTTAACAGAGAACTTCATAATAGAAGTTATGTTTCAAGATAACATTCACTGAGTGTCCAGTGTGCTTTGCACTGTTCCAAGGGCTTTCCATTTACTAATTTATTCCTGGTAACAATTCTATGAGTAGGCACTAATATTATTCTTATTTTATATATGAGGAAACTGAATCATGTTAATTTGCCCAACAGCATACAACTAGCTCGTGGCAGCGCAGTAATTTGAACTCAGGAACTCTGGCATGCAGAGTATGTGCTCATATCATTCTACTACACTGTCCCCGTGATCGTACATGTACACCAGACACTGTCCTAGGACATCATCTTGACCCTACATCACCCTATAGCAACTTAAAAGATAAACTGAAATTTACCTTTTAAAATAAATTTATAGAGAAATTTCTTTAGGACTTAAATTCTTGTCTCTTTTCCTGCCTTCTTCAACATTATTTTTCTCATCTTTTTTCCATTTCTTGCAATTTACTTTGTTTCTTGGTCAAAATGATGTAGGGTGGTACTCAGGACAATAGCAAGCTTCCAAAACTAGAAGCTTAACAGTAGGTTTCTCAAAGTTGAGTCTCTGGACAAGCCACATCATTACCAGGGCTCAGCCTCCAAATCTACATTTTTCAGCAAGTCGCCCAGGTAAATTCCCTACATGTTACGATAAATCGTAAGATTTTCAATCTGCCAATTCCTGTAAGTGGCTCTACTGAAGGCTTTTTTATTTAGAAATGCGTATATGCTAGTTTTATGAAAACATAAACTTCACTCTCTAGACTTCAGCCGAGAGCGTCACACAATATGGGGCATTTTATGGACTAAATTTAAAGCAAAGATTCTAACATACTCTATTATTTATTTCAATGTGTAGCAACGCGGAAATAGAACTAGAGAACAGAGTGTGGATCAAATGAGGTCTCCAAAGATAACTGCTTAAAGAAACGTGCCCAACCTGTTTCAGCTGAGGTTACTGCAGCAACAGAGCTTTATTTCCAGTGTTGTCTGTTAGTGTAAAGCCCGACCATCTGGGTCCCTCCATTAACCCTCATTATCAAACACCATTTATTGAACCAACTAATGACTAACGTGAGAGGAAAATGCTTAAATGAAACTTCATTAGAAGTTCCCATTCAATAAAAAATATTTATTTACTAGTAATGCAGGAGACAAGCTAAAACTTAAAATGTGACCTATTTTGAGAGGTTATTTGCTTAAATGTTTGATTACCGTCCACAAAACCTGACAGAGAATTCAGATGACTATAGTCAATCTTGTCACTTCACCTAACTTGTCACCTTCACACCCTGTTGTTTGTTCTTCAGCCTCAAGGAGACACTCATTTCCTCAACCCCTCCCTTCCAACAGTTCTCCATCTTCTTCTCCCCTTCCTCTTCCTCCCCCCTCCTCCCTCCCCGCCACCCTCCCTCTGGGATGCTTTCACTATCCTGCCCAGATCCCACTGTGAGACACTCTGCCATTTCCCTTGCAAGCATCCCAACTAACTCGTCCCCTTGTCCTTCATACCCATCCTAAAAAGCACCCAACTTTGGATCCTTGCGCTTTCCGTTCTTATGTCACCTGCTCAGAGTGGCTGGGGAAAGTCACCAACTATGGAGACCAAGCTACTTCTGCGGAGCCCTCTGAAGTCAGCCTTATCCTTTCACAGTGCTCTGCTCAGCACACGCCCCCACTTCCTCCAGAGACACTTCCAGGTGTCCTCCATTTTCGTCAATATTATCCAGTTTTTCCAGACAAATTAACTTGCTTTCTGCTTCACACACACACAAAAAAATCAATAAAATAATGAGTGTTTCCAGGAAAGTTTTCCTCAATGACAGTTTCTAGCCATAAGCTTAGTAGCATACGTCCTTCTGCTCCAATCAGTCCTTTCTAGAGCTCAGAGCACTCTGGCCGCTCCAGGAGAACGCCCAATCCATTATCATCTTTCCTTTGTATCATCTACCTTGCCGACTCGGATGGCTCCATCTTGCTAGCATATATAAACAGGTTCACACCAATACAAAAATGCCCTCTGGGTCCTACCTCTTCCTCTCTCATCTCACTCCTCCTATGAACAGCCAAGCTTTTTGAAGAATGGTCCAGATACAAACTTCACAAATCATAAAGCATGGCTAGATTGTTCTGTTCTCTAACTTTAGTGCTAGAATAGTTTCTGGTAGGCGCTCAATAATAATTCTCATTGTTTAACATTGATGCTGCAAAAAGACAGAAAACTCCATAGAAAAATGGACAAAATGCTTCAACAGGCACTTTACAAAAGAGAGCATCCGACGGCCAAAAAACATAGGAAAGGGGGCCCAGCTTCGTTAACTGTTGGAGAAATGAAAGTTAAAACTACAAGGCTTAGATCACTAAACAATTACCAGAGCGGCCAAAATGAGTAAGATGAAAATACCACAGCACAGTGGGGGCAGCCAGGACCCTCATGCCTTGTGAGCAGGAACTCAAACCAGCACCTCCACTTTATAAAGGCATGTAGCACTAACTACTAAAGCTGAATATACGCAGCCTCAGGATCCAGCAATTCCACCCCAACAGCAATACCCAGCAGACGTGTACCATAATATTCACAGAAGCACTATTTGTAAAAGCCAAACCCCAAAACTGACCCAAATCCATCGATGGTAGAATGAATAGATAACAGCATATTCAGACAATGGAATTCAATATAGCAATGAGAGTGAATGATCGTTACAAGCAACACGAATAAATCTCACTAACGTTCCATTGAGTGAAATCAGCCAGACACAAAAGAAAACAGAGTGTATGATTCCGTACATATAAAATACAAAGACAGGCAAAACTAATATACATGGTTTTAAAAGTTAGGGCAGTAGCTACCGCTGTGTTTTACTATGACTGGAAAAAGGCAAGAGAGGTGCTCTTGGACTGCTGGTTAACGTTCTGGGTTTTGATGTGCTAGTCACTCTGAAAGTTCATCAAACTGTCTACATCCTTTTCTGTATAAGTATAATACACCATAAGAAGTCTGGATGTATTGATTTGTCCCAGAGCTTATTGTTATTCAAAACACTCTTGACTGCCTTTTCTATCTCATGCGATAGACTCTAAGATCCTGAGGCTGCCCCGGTTCCAGCACAGAGCTGGGCACACACCTGCTCCCAGCAAATGATTCTGACAAATGAATGAGCAGCCACCTCAGCCCCACCAATTAACTCCGTTCTCTTTTATGCTCTTGACTCTGAAGTCTGCATGTTCAGCCTCTCACCTGGGCTCCAGGTCCTGCTATCTGCCTACAGACACTGCAGTGATAATAATCTGCCCTTTATTTAAGAACTGGCTTTAAGTCAGGAGGTTTACATAGCTTATCTCTTTTACCTATCACGAACAGCCTGCAAGTTAGTAATTATTACCCCACTTTACAGATCAGGAAACAAAGGATCCCAGAGGTTAAGTAACTTGCCTAAGAATACACTGTCATAAGTTGAAGAAGTAAAAAGGAAACTCAGGTCTTTCTTATCCCAAAGCCAGGGAGCTTTCCACAGACTACACAGGACCACGGATATAACGAATCTAAAATGTAGGTCACTGCCTTTCTCAAAGGCCTGCTCATCTTCCTTATCCTAGGCAATGCCATCGCTACCCACCTGGTCACCCAAGCTGCAGTCCTGGGAATTGCATTCTCTCTCCCTCACCCTTCACACTGACTCAGTCACTAAGTACGCTTTCCCAAGCTTGATAATCCATCCTGTGCTCACTATTCTGAATTTTGCACCATTAGCTCAAGCCTTTTTTTTTTTTTTTTTGCCTTCTGAAGATTATCATAGTTGTCTGCACATCATGTCTACCAAATCTAGGCTTGGTTTCCTCTAAATCATTCTCATGAGGCTGCCTGAGAGATCTTTGTAAAATGCAAATCAGCACATGTCCCTCCTCATTCCCTCCAGGACAGAGTTTAAACCTAGCCTCATGGCGTAGCCTCCTTGACCTGTCCTGTTGGCTGCCAAGCTCTCCAGATCCTTCCCTGTGACTCTACT
Organism: Avahi laniger; assembly: GCA_963575035.1. Classification (NCBI taxonomy): domain Eukaryota; kingdom Metazoa; phylum Chordata; class Mammalia; order Primates; family Indriidae; genus Avahi; species Avahi laniger. The sequence goes on from CAUYSK010098850.1 coordinate 17,542, forward strand.
CCTCCTTCCCCCACCCCGTAATCCAGCCACATGGAGATTTGCTGCTCACAAATGCACCTTGCTGTCTCCACGTCTCTGGGCCCTTGCATGCCAAGGCTGTGCCCCCCTGGAATGCCCTTCCCTGTGCTGCCTACCAGGCAAACTCTCACCCCTCTTGCAAGATGCAGCTCAAGTATTTACTTCTCTGTCAAGCTCCTCAAGCAAAGCTGCTGCATCACTTTCATGTCACAGCTAAGCTTTGTGCATCCTTACCTTATAACCCCTTTCAAAATGTGCCGCAAATTTTTACAGACTGCAGTCTTCACTTCTAAACCATCAGCTCCTCGGGGGCAGACACACGCCTGTTCTTTACTGCATGCTCGGGCCGGCACACAATAGTAAGTCAAAAACACTTGAACAAGTGAATTCATAAATGAAACCAACTATGTATGTACATGTAATCTTAGTTGTAGATAATTTATTTTTAAAAGTAGATCCAAAGAGAATGTTCCAGCCAGTAACAATGGGGCAGGAATAGGTCATTTCTCTCTATACACTTTACAGGAGTGTAGCTCAGAGTGTTAGCTGAAAACAACATTTAGCTGTTGTGCGAGTGTCCTCAGGAACATAATATCCTCTCTCTCCCTGCCCTCTCATCAATAATCTCCTCCTACCACCACCAGAGCCATCTAGGATGCTGGGGGGAATGAAAGGGAAAGGGTAAAGGTCTGTATTGAATAGGATACTTCTTCAATCCCTAATCCCTGAATCTGGTGAAGATAACCATGGATACCCAACCTCGAGTTTTATATGCAACAGAAATGGTCTAAGACTTATTAGAGATTATCCTCAGAGCTAACCAGGATAGAGCAGAACATTCCAGTTATCTCTGGATCAGCTAAACTGGAAAATAGAAAAAATAGACATTTTTCAGATTGTGCTCTTATTTCTAAGATACAGGACAAGAACACTGACATATAAATAGCCAAGCAGTGATACTGTCTCTTCCGAATGAAGAAAGTAAGCAAAGGACTGGTGGGATTGATGGAGATGAGTACGGCTGCCAAGCACAGTGAAAGAAGAAACTTGATGTTTGAGAGTTGAGTGAGAGGCTGAGAAAGCGTAGGCAGGAAATACCTGATTCACCGATCACTACACACCACCCCAGGCCACATGGTGCTTAAGTACAAGGCAGGACATCAGATGGCCTGCAGAAAGCACTCCTCCCACAGAGAGGAAAGCTGACTACAGCTCTCACCAGCCTCTACACTAAGTGAAGGCTACACTTTAATGGCCCTCCCCTCCCTGGAATACAACTACGGAGAGAAGCAGCCAAATGCCCCCCAGAGACAGACAGAAAAGCAATGACTGTGTTGACATTCCAAGAAGAGAGAGAAAGCAGTAGCATTCCTTAATTGCCTTCACTGGCTTCCTTTCTGGAGAGAGAAGAGAGGTGGGTGATGGCGGCTGGACCATGAAAATCCAGAGAGCAGCTGACGCGAACTTCTACCAGGCCTCCTTGCACAAAGGCCTGATTATAATACGCACATAAAAATGTGTGGGCAAGTGTTGGCGGGTTGGTTTATTTTCTCCCAGACTCACTCCCAACCCTGTGCTTTGAATGCGTTTGTGTGCACACACCCTCTGACAGCCCAGGTTCTTTGTGTTGCCATGGAGCTGAAACCTCCATAGTTTAGATGCAGGGATCACATTGCTTTTATATTCCTAATAGCAGAAGTAAGAATCACTGCATAATATTAACTCCACTCGTATTTGAGATTTTCAGTTGCTTGTTTTCATGTGCTACATAAACTCCATTTTTTTTTTAACTTACTCCTTGTAAGATCACCACAGTGGAAGCTGCTGGCAAACTGCCTCTTGTCATTCTAAAATTGGTATGCCAAAACTTGAGTGTATATATGATCTGTGAGCTCTACCCACCCCTGCCCTTTCTGATGGAGTTTGTAAATGGTCACATCTAGGGGGGATTATGAGAAATGCAAAATATAAATCAATCCATATCCAATAAATACGCTATGAAACAAATAAAACACACTATAACCAGTTGCTAGCTTCTCTGACATGATAAATCTAAACAGTATTTGTACTCTGATTATTTCTTTTCAAATAGGCTTCAAGAATCAAAATCTTATCTGCAATACTTTTGCAAACATAGATATACTTCTTCAGGTTCCTCTTGGGTCTCATTTCAAAGCTCAGTTATTACCCTATTGTTTGGAAATCAAATAAAGGAATCTAAAAAAAGAAAACCGAAGTGATTTCCTAGAACGACCTCAATATCTATACCTCCATTCTTTTTTGGATTTTGCATCTCCTAAGAAATTGGTGATTTGATTTCTGCAAAATCGAGTGCAAAGGAGTTAAAGAAAATGATTTTGATTTCCTGCCTGGAAATCTTTCGGTTCTAGTCACACCTTCTTACAATGGTGAGCCTCAATTTCTCAGGTAAATTCACCAATCTACTGACAAGAAGTTTTATATTACGACTTCTCCTCCTACGGTGCATATATCACAACTTGACTATGAAAATAAAAATGACCTTCATGTCAACCAGAGCAGCAAAACGGAATCTATTGCTTTGACAAATGAGAGTGTAAACGTGTGGAGGGGGGAGAGGCAAAACCAGTGGGTAAGATGTTGCACCAAGCTACACAGAATACCAGGGTGCTCAGCAACCTTAAGAATTGGAAAATAGTTTATGAGCAAAAAAATAAACAGCCATGGCACTGGATGATAACCCAAATAATAAAATATCCATGAGTCCACACCAAAGTCAATCAATCAATTAATAAAATATGTAGATACTTCCTGTTTTCAAGAGATAAAGCTTCTCTCCCCTTAAGTGTGGGCTGACTTCACAAGAAGAGAATATAAAAACAGAAAAGTAGTAACTTTACAGTGGAAACACCTGGTAGACTCTATCTTAACCAAGGGATCAAGGTTCACATCACCAGTGACAAGGCATGTTGACGTGACATTCCTTCTAATATAATGTAATGTATCATGGGAACCTCACCTTTGTGGTATTCTGCCCCAAAACTTACAATCCCAGTCTACAAAATTCAGTCTTATCTGAAACAAGTAAGACTGTGTCACAGTATACTATGTTATGGTAGTATATATCACGTTGTATTTTGTATTGTATTAAATATTTTTAAAGTGACTAGCTAATTAATATCAAATAAACTTCTCAGGCAAACCAAAGCATTCTTCAAAACTGTTAACCAACCACTCCAACAGACTGGCCTTTTTCAACAGTACTTTTGTTTAGACAGTAATTTTTCTTCTTTGAGTTTGATGCTTCCGGACCATTTCGGAATGAGATCTTCAAATGTTGTACATTTCAGTTTTTTCTTACCACAGACAGTAAGCATATTTTCACTATGACTAGCAACAGCGGTGCCTGTTATTGCTGTTTCTGGAAACTATTTAAATAGGCTCTCTCTCTATTTCAATGGCACAGCAATGCTGAGAGCATGATGCTCAGGACCTTCTGAGCACCCTAGCCAGACGCCTCTGCTGCCTGTGGATAGGCATTCCCCAGCCTCCTGGCAGGGTGACAGCAACCACAAGAGCCCACAAGGCGGGTAGAGGACCGATGAATAAAATGATAAATATTTGTGATGAAACAGGATGTCAGAGAAGGGGGGGAGAGGAGACAAAATATCTCAACTACTGAACTACTGAAGCTACTTTGAAACTGCAAACAGCGTCCCCTTGTTGTAAAACTGGGAGCAGTAAACAGATCTTTTCTCCAGTGCTTTCCCCTTTATTATAAATAATTTACAAAATTACTACTGTACAGCACAGCATCGCCCAGACATAGAACTTCAGACGTTGAGCTTACTGAATTATAAGCACTGTACCCCAACAAATGTTGTAATTGTACGCTGAAGACACTTCAAACAATGATGTGAAAATTTTTTCAGGCCAGAGAACACAACATTTTCAACAGATCTCACCTTGCTGTTGATTGAACACATACTTTAATCCACTATTTCCCGTCTCATCTATGCCACTTAGTAACAACAACAATAATCATCATTTACAGGCTCGGAAGCTTTCTTGTCAATAGTAAATTCAAGAAATTCTGAGATAAAACACAGTACTTCACTTACACAGAGGGTCTAGACTCAGAGAGTTCACTTTTATGGACTCTCAATACTGAGGGCCAACGACTCAAGTGGTTCCCATTAACTCACGCGCTGATTCTGATATCTGATATCAAGGCTTAACAAAACAAAACAAAAAGGTGAAATCCCCACTATGGACTCATTTTTAAAGAAAGTATTACCAACAAAAATGTCTTCCTAGAATCCACAATACTCATTTCTCTCTCATCCATTTCCTCTTCTATTGCTTTATTGCTTATTGTTGTACCAAAACAAAGTTAAAAATATCCAAAACTGAAGCACATCTCAGTAGCAATATGCTACTTTAAGTGAATCTCTGAAGACCTTTTCCACCGGTGGTGTGCTAAGACTGATCGGTCATGTTGTGATAGGGACAAGGAGACAAAATGCCAGCATGGGGTGAGGAATGAGGATGGGGTAGGAACTAAGCGAGATATAGCAAGCTCACTCGCTTCAGACTAAATATAAATATAAAATTTTATGTCAATATAAAACCTAAATTTCTAGTAGTTTTTAGACTTACAAACTCAATTTGTCCTATCTGAATTTCAACTGGTGTTTAACAAGCACCTCCAAATGAAGAAGCAGGAAATTATACAAATGCATTCTACTTTTGTTTTCTACTTGTTATATTAATCACCCCCAAATATGATTTACCCATCCTTTTCATGCACTTCCCTTTAAAAATCATTTCTGGGAAATTTAGTAATTAACATTTTGAAAACAATGAGTGAAAAGGTTACAGTGTCACATATACTTTTCTTTAATACTATATTAGATATTTCCCTGTAAATCTGTTGTTCATGCTGGACCACATCAAACTTGAAAAGACAAAATAAAGCTTATGAGAAAATGCAGTAGGTACAGTATCACAGATGGATGCAATATTTATTCTAAATACTATCACACACATGCAACTGATAAATTTCCTATCAGTGTACTCAGGTCTAAATCATAACTCAATATGGATATTAGTTCATACCCTCTTTCTGAATGAAAATAGGCAACACAATGAAACTGATCGCATGATCAAAGAGATAAATAGTACTTTTTTACCACTCAAAAGAAAAAGGAGAAGAACACATGAGAACATCTCTAACAATGCTGATATATTACGGCATAAAACTATGTAATACTCTGCAAGAGTAGTTTATTGTTTGTCATCTATTCCAAAATTCATTCTTAGCCTTTTCAATTGTATCAGTTCAATTTGACATCCCCACACTGTATCAGTTACACTGGGCAAACTGTGGTTTTCGTATCTACTGACCTGAGATAACAGCAGTAGGCTGATACATCATAAGCACTTAGCAAGCATGACACCTCTCCTTTTATCATTTATTAAAACTAATATAATAATATTTTCTTAACTGTTTTGATAATTTTGTTTGCCCATTTGTTTTACAACATTTTTCATATAATAATTTATCTTCGAAAACTATGTAAGGTAAAACAATCATTCATTAGCTTTTTAAATTTTCCTTCTACTGTATAAAATACAAGATATATTAAACTCCTATGTCTAAATCAGAATCGAAAATATAGTGCTCAACTATAAATTACCAATAAACTCAATACTTAGCAGATAACTTTGGTTACTTAAAAATAATGGTAAGATCATTTAAGCCAATAAAAATAAAATGTTGAAATATATTATCGATTCCAAAGTACATCCCAGTTACATAATAGAATCTGAGCCTCAGAAGAAGAAAATCAACAAGGTATAACTTAGACAGTCAATAAGAGCCTGCTGAAATTATTTTTGCAAATGACCAATGATTTGAGACTACATTTTTAAAATCATCATTATTATTAATACTTAAGTTTTAAAATCAAGACACTGGAAAGGAGTATTCTAAATGCTCAAAAACACATGGAAAAAACTGATTTCTAAACATGAAGTGTTTTTTTTAAAGTACTGAATAAATAAAAGATATAATTATTTTTGTTTATGAAACCAGAGGTTAAATACATTTATTAATTTACTAGCCTAATTCACTGTATTCAGAAATTCTTGAATGTAGTTTTTACCTGCTTTCTAAACTCTCAATCTGTAAATCTCCATTTAATATCTAAATACAATAATGATTTATTAGGTCCTCTAAATATTAAAGGTAAAACTGATGACTAATTCTCCTCTAGCTTGGTCATTCCATGGCTCTAGAATATATAAATCTGTAAGAATCCAATCCAGTCGACAGTGGACCAAGAAGCAATGTGAATAATGATAATCAAAGAACCTCACTACCTTTAAGATTGAACCTTTTAAGTCACTTTGAAAGCATCCATGAAAAACTAATCAGAAACACATAACCCAGATAAAACTAAGCCAAAGCTAAAATTGTTAAACTTACAAAATAAAACAAAAATTAAACCACATTGAGAAACAGCAGAATCAAGTATATCTAAGTAAGAAGGACTAACATTTATAATATATAAAGAGCTCCAACATATTTATTTTTCAAAAATAACTGGGAAATATTAAGGAATTAGAAAAGATATGACAAGCCAATTTAGAAGAAGAAATGTAATTTAAAAAGAAACCTCACTAATTATTTTTAAAATGCAAACCAAAGCAGTGAAAATCCTTACTTTGGTACAATTGTGATAAAAATGGAAAGTGACATGAAAATAGGGACGATGCATAATAAAAATACTCATTTTTACCTTGACAACCCCACAGGGAAAACATTGAATATTCAGAAATAAGGAGATTTTTAAGAAAATTATAATCATTAAATTAGATCAAAATTATGCAGCCATAAAAATTAGAATATGGAAATTAGCAAGATGGAAGTGTATACAAAAATATGATTTTTGAAAGTAAGGATTATGTCCATATCATGATTATAACTATCAAAGTTGTGAATGTGAGCCAAGATCAGAGAGTTTACAAAGAAAAATTTTAAGTCAAGTTGATACATTGTAAAATGTAATGGGCTAGTTATATGTCTCTTCTTTATCTGTGACATAATATTGTTTGTGTAACAAATTAGAAACTTAACAAGAATAAATAAATTACAGTAATCTAGTCAGCTCCAAAATAAAATCTCCCAAATGCATCAACCAGTACCTACCATAAAACAATGACTATTCATTCCACAGGAGAGTTCGCCAGTGGTCAGCTCTCTGTCAAAGCAAGGCTCACATTCTACATGAAATGAGACTGTGAATAATCCATAGTACATCTATATTCTTTGAGCCATTAATCCATGTCTCGGTGTTTAACAAGTTTACTGTCTGTATGTGATGTTAAGGATTGTTCATTTTTATCCTTTTAAACTGTGCCACATCCATTATTTCTAGAGGAGTTCAGTACATGCTACCAAATCACATTGTTTGAATACAGGCACTTCTCAACTTACAAACACCTGACGAAAACCAAAAATAAAACCAGCTGCTGCTGTCCCCGGGTTGTCGCCTTCCAACACTACCAGTGGTCTTGCTGTTACCCTCAGAGAGACTCAGTTGTTGTGAAGAAATCTTAAACTTTTTAGAGAAACTAAGGGGAGAATGGATCAAAATAATAAAAGCTAGACCAGTGAGGGAAGCCGCACAAAGCGGGTGCTTACCTTCAGTAGTACTCAATAAACATTTGATGAATGAATGAGCAGATTTCCATTTTCACCCATATAATTTGAGCCTTATGACTATGACCCTTTTCTGTTCCAGCAGCCTGTTAGCAGACCTCTTTCTTGGGCTCCTCCTTCATGGAGTCAGAGTTCGAAAAGGGAGTGAAAACCCAGGAACAAACAGCTGTGATCAACACGCTGTCCACGGGGCAGTTCTCAGGAGAGGGTCCTCACCCAGGACCAACCCAAACAGGTCTGTTCTCAAAAGTGCAAGCAGAGAGCACATGCTATACACAGTGACAAGGCCAGACACAAATGGTGACAGAAAGGTGGAAGGTGAAGGTCTAATCAAGCTTATTAACAAGGATGCCAAATGAGAAATCAGAGAAACAAAGTCTTAGTGTGATCCAGAAGTAAAGATGGTATTCAAGGTGAAGGTGGGCTGGATCTGATCTTGTGACCTCCCCCAGAGCACCAGTTTGATGTATTACTTCAATTTCACTTTGATGGCCTTAAAGAAGCAGAACCACTTTAAACACACCTGAAGTCCAGTAACTTCTCAATATATTTCACGCTATATATTGCTAAATAATCATCCATCTTCTGAAATTTTGAGCCACTCAAAAATCTTCCTTGACTTCCTCTTACCAACTGAATTAGAGAAATCAAAGGAACTCTAAGTTTGAGAATTGAAAGGGCTTTTATTCCAACAACCCAATGAACAGAATAGAGCAACTTCATGCTTTCATTCAAGTTCCATCACACTATGGTGCAGAGGCTCTAGACTATACCACTTATAATTCTCAGATCCTACCCCTATGCATTTGCTGCCTCCTGGCTTTCACCCATGACCACTATGCTGCAAAACGACAGGGACCACCGTTTATGTCATAGTCTATGTGGATGGCGCCCTTCAGAGTTTAGCAATAACCGGCCAGTTGCTGTGGCTCACACCTGTAATCCTAGCACTTTGGGAGGCCAAAGCAGGAGGATTGAATGAGGCCTGGAGTTTGAGACCAGCCTGGGCAACAGTGAGACCTTGTCTCTACAAAAAATTCAAAAGAAAATTAGCCTGGCGTGGTGCACACTCCTGTAGCCCCAGCTACTCAGGAGGCTGAGGCAGGAGAATCTCTTGAGCTCAGGAGTTGAAGATTGCAGTGAGCTATGATGACACAACTGCACTCTAGCCTGGGCAACAGAGCAAGACTCTGTCTCAAAAAAAAAAAAAAAAAAAAGTTTAGCAATAGCCAACTTTTGTGCAGCCACATGGGATGTAACATTATCTCCGTCTTCCAACCCCATCTCTGCTTCTAAAGACGCCAACCATCCCCTTTAGGCCGTGTCTTCCGTAAAACCTTTCCTGGTTCTTGCATTGGTCTTAATCTTTTCCTCTGAGCTTTCATTTCATTTGGTTTATACCTCTTTTTCACATATTCTGTCTTCCAGTATGAGTTAGTTATGCATGCTAGTTATCACCGAGACTAGATTGAATACTCGCTGAGAACATGGTATAGGATTCATCCTTCTTTTTATATGGTTCCTAGCCCACTGCAAAATCAGAACAGATATTGAAATAATTGTTAGCTGGAACTTTTGATTGGGAAAGAAACATAGATGACTCAAGAACTAGAGAAGTTTAAAAGGAGTAGTTTAGACTGGAATGGAATTGGAGACACAGGGTTAAATTTTGATAACTTGGTCCTTTCAGGCCTACTGGCTTACGATGAGTGCTAAGTTGTAGGATGTTACTATCAAATACACACTTTTCCCTATTTCACCATTTTACCTAAGACAAAATATGTACTATGGAAAACAAAGACTACCTCTCACCTCATCCTCCCTCCTATAAGATACAACCCCCTGAGAAAATAAATTCCAAAATTCTACATAACCAATTAAAAACACAGTTTTGAAACAAAGTACAAAGTAACCAAGTACAATTTAACCTATTTTACATAATATTAAAAGTAATTTTCCTTTTTCGGTTAACAATAGTCTACTAAAAGGCAAATTTAAAAGAATACAAATCTGAAACATTTGGAGAACCAGTATATCATTTTATAGGTATCTAAATATGATTTTCCCTACTATATGGAGCCCATGTGTCTGCCTAACATATAATATGCATTTTCATAATTAGTATGCATGCTATCATATCTACTTCAATAAATATATCATTCTCCAAGGAAATCATTATGTGCTATTAAAGGATAATTAGCCATATAAAATATGGCTAATAATTCAGCATTAGCTATATAGAAAGAGACATCTTCAAATTGGTATACAGATTACTATCTATATACAAAAATCTACCTGAATATTTTCGAAGACTTTAAAATATGCTGTGTTTCTGTAGCATGAGTATAGTGTACATTGGTAGATGATTCAAAATATTTTACTATATAACTACATATATGAGCATTTATAACCTAAAAAATAAATCTCATGCATTTTAAGACAACTTAAATATTAACAAGGCAGGGGAGAGTATAATAGTGTTAAAAAGTAGAGTACTGGGGAATAAACTAAGCATGTTGATCAAGCCTTCACACACCAAAATTCTTTGAGATTATATATACATATACATACATATATATATGTATATAAATACAAAATGTAAAAAATATTTGCCTCCTTTTTTAATCAGAAATTTCTCAGGGTCATTATCATGAACATAGATCACCATAACAAACCTATTCATTTATTTCCATTTACCAGAAAAATACTTAGAGGGACTCTCCTATGAGTCGAGCACTATATTAAGTCCTAGAGGTACAGTATCAGATGAGGCAGACATGGTCTCAGGCCTGGTGGAACTTGAACTGTAAGCAGAAATATCAACAAATAGCTACTGTAAACAGGAGGAGCTTAGTAACACCTTCTGAAGCTCCCAAGAAACTTATGTTTTTGCTTATCCCTTCATTCTTCAGTTTCCCCCAATGGCCTACATTTCATTCTGCCTTTTTTAGATCTTGCTTCTGATTTTTATAGTCTATTTCCTCCTTCAGTTTCAGGCTGTCAGCTATTACTTTTGCAATCAATGTGTCATCCTTTACCAGTGACACTATTCGACTTCCATATACTGCTCCTAATCTTCTGTAGTCGATCAGATAATCAAGCCTGTTAAAACGGAGCCTAAAATAAGGACAGACAAGCTCTGAGTGAAGGCTGAAGAGGTTTTATACCATTGTGGTTTGATGAAATCATTTTATGCATTATCCGTTTCTTCTTTCTGATGTGATATTTCTATGATCCCACGGACCCTGGCATACATTTAAGAAGATAATTTAAACAACTATTTTACCCACATTTCCCAGCTCTTCTCTCATTCCCTTCAAAAAACAAAACAAAAATCCTACCCTTCTCCCTAGAAGCAGTATCACTATGGCCAGAAAAGTCTTCTTTGAGTAGAGTTCTTAGAAACGGTATCTTCATATATAGACCACTGTTTCTCAAAGAATAGTTGTCAGATCGCCTGCATCAGAATTACTTGATTTGCTTCTTAAAATTCAGGTTTCCTATGCCCCACTTCAGACCTCCTGAATCACATGTATAGAGCGTGAGGACCTGAATTTTTTAAAGCACCTTGGGAGACTTGTGCATGATACAGCTTGAAACCGCTGATCTAAATATCCAAAGAGCGCACGTTGAAAATGTCAGTCTGAGCCCTGAAGACCCAAGTCCTCTATTTTACTACCAGTCTGCAACATTTAATGAATGCCACTCTCTGCAAAGCACTGGATAAATTTAAGTTTAAAAAGTTCAAGAAAATAAAGTTTAAAGGCCACCTCTGCCCAGGGAGTTTCCATTCTAATCCAGAAGACAAAGCACAGACATATGAAAAAGACTTAAAAATATATACGAGCAATATTTCGCGGGAGTCCAGTGTAGAGTGGACATGTACACACAGAGAGGGGCGGAGCCAAGGACCGAGCAGAATACAAAAAGGAAGAATCCCAAAACAAGTCTGGGGCAGATTTTAAAAGGAGAGGTTTTTCAAGTGGATCTCTGAAGAGGTATGGAGACTGCGGGAGGACACATAAGATCAAGGAGAAAATGTGTATAGTCACATCTCTCAGTACCATAGTCAACTCAGAGAGAAAGAGAAATGCCCTGCAGGATTACAAAAAAGCTGAGATATAGGTGTGGAAAAACTTCCCTGAAAAGAAGCTTTTACAAATATACATTACCTTTTGAGGCAGAGGAGGTATTATCATCCCAGTTTATAGATGAGGAAAGAATTATCTGAGACCCTTTTGCAGATTTCTTACTGTAGGGTAGAGCTGGTCTCCTTCCATCAGGGACACAGACACTGCCCCCAGTAGAAGGGTCATTAACTTATTACCTGTTCTTCAAAACAGCAAGCCATTCAAAAACATCATATTTCTCCTTCCTTCCATTTCAAGAAATCAAGGGGGAGGGGGAGTGTATGTGTGTGTGTGTCTGTGTGGTGTGTGTGGTATGTGTGTGCATGCACATACATGTACGCATGAGTGGGTGCAGAGGCGGTGTCACTAACTGATCACTCATTATTTCTTAACTGATTAGTTACATGCTGCATTTTAGTGTTCTCGTGGATGTTTCAGTGCTAGTATTTGTGGCAAATTATATGGAAAGGTAAAAGCCAATCGAAGTCTCTGATTTGTGATCAAGATAATTATCAGACACCATCATACTGCGATGGTTAGTGATAAGCATATTTCCTCTGGCTATACTATCCAATATGGTAGCCATTTGCCACATGTGGCTGTTTAGAATTAAACTTCAAATTAACATTAAACAAAATTTAAAATTTATTTCCTCAGGTGCACTAGCCACATTTCAAGTACTCCAAAGCCACATGTGGTGAGTGGCCAGCACAGTTCAACTGGCCAGCGCTCCTCTGGAGTGTTCCTCTTTCTGAAAGACAACTATAGACCCCAATATATATAACCATTGTTATTATATTTATATCTAGTTCTAAATACAGACCAATAACAACAGGGATCAAACTTCTGTCCCTTTCACTTAGCCTTCCCTTCCCAAGCCCCTCCAGTAGAAATTCATGTCTTCCTCCTCAGAAATCCCTTAATCCTCCACTCACTCTACCTCTCGTTTCATGGTCGTTTTCACCCCGGAGTGATAGTTCCGTGCACATCCATCTCCCCAATAGTTAGCCCCTCCAGGCCAGAGGGTCATATTCACTTGAGTACACCCTCGCACCCTAACACAGTAAACCGAGTTCTATAAATACAGGGTATATTCTTAACTAAAAGATTACTACGTAGAACACATTACTAATGGGAACATTCTGAGAATAAAAATGTAGATATAAAGGGAATAAAGAAGTAAGAAGAGTCTAAAGCATGGTAAGGTTTTGTGATCACTCCTACAATGCAACTGCCTAGATGAATTATTGCTTGGGCTGCATGCTTGGAAGAAGAAAAAAAGTCACATTATGTCAGAAGTGGGAATGCAAATGTATTTGGTGCACATAAACCAGAAAAGCACTGAACTACTGCCAGCCTGTGACACCATCACCAGCCAAAACAGAGATTGGCCCCTTACCACGGCAAAGTGACAAATCTAGCACTGACTGTGACCTACGGGAACTGGACTGCTTAGCTTAGGGTGAACTTCTCAAAAAGTCTGTATCAATTCATACAGTGACAACATCGGCAAAAACTCAAGCCTTGGGATCCAAATGAGAACTTCTGCTTTCACTCTGAAAACTATGTCTGGACCACTAAAAAAGTAAATTTCCTTCATGTTATCATTTGGATAGTTTCAAAGTATCTGAAATATGAACAATACCTGATTTTTAAAATAAACCTGTTTGTGGGGAAAAACCCGTGTATCAGGACACATTGGCTGTCACAACGAAGATGGAAAATATTAGAAAGGACTTAAAAGTTATCACACTTGTACCTTACCACTTCCTGCTTTATTTTTCCAACTTCAATGCCATACTTAACCAAGTACCTAATCAAGTAAATAATTCCCGTACGTAACTGAGCTTCTGGATGTTTCTCCATAAGCCCTGAAGGCTAGAGATAATCTGCAGGGCCACCTTAGCCCAGAAGAAAGGTGACTTCACAGGAAACGAAACCAAGCAACACAGTGAGAGCACAACCGATGACAATCGGAGAGATTCACGATAAAGACGGGAGGGAGACAGTGCCGAGTGTGGCCTTCAGAGGAAATGAAACTTAAAACAGAGCTTAAGACACATCATTTTCCCACAAGAAAAATCACCTACTGCTGTCCCATCCTCACCTTTACCCGGTCTCTTGGCTCACCAGGTCGGCCTTTCTTCATGGGCAACATTTTAGATGGATAAAAAGCGGCAAAACGAGACTGACCCTGCAAAGTCCCTGATCAGCCAAATCATCCGCAGCAAGGTGCACACTTGCACACACCTCTCCCACCACAACCCCAACACGAGAGCCCTGAAACACGATCAGACTCTCGGCATATGAAAAAAAGGCCCTAGAGATGTGCTTGGGGGTTGCAGTCATGGTGCAAGCTTGGCAGTTAAGCGCTCAGCCTCTGGCACCAGCCCCCAGGGAGAAGAATCTGGGCTCTATCCCTGGGTAACCCTGGGCAAACTATTTCCCTACTTGGTGCCTTCGTTTTCTCATCTGTCAGCCACAGTTAGCATATGCCATCAAATTTAAGTTGTCCATCAATTCTAAGACATGTGCCCTTTTTTATATTTTAACATTTCTAAAATCAGAACGCATCTTACTATCGATGACACCTTTGAATGAATTGGAAGGTTTATTTTCCTTTCTTAGAGGAACATCGGATGCCATCCTACAACTGATGGTATCTTAGAGTCTATGACATATGATGGAGCCTACTTCATAAGGTTTTGGTAAAGATTAAATTAGTTAATTTAGATAAAGTATTTAGAATAGTGGTTGGCCTTGACTAAGGTGCTCAATTATTATTATTAATATTAAATTTATGGGTTGGTCCGAAGGCAGTGAGTTATCTCACTTGATTGTTCACAGTCAGTTACAGATTGAGCTCCTGTTCTACTTTCCCCCCTCCTCATTACTGTATTTGACTAGTCTTAAAAAAAAAAAAAAATAAAAGTATTAAATTTATGAGTCTAAAAAGGGGTACAGTCATAAGAGAAAATCCTCATATTTTTACTCATAAACTGTGTTAAAATGATAGCTGATGCAGGTTTTGGGGGAATTAAATGCCTACTCAAAATCTGATGCATCCCCAGCTCTTGGCACAGGGCTGGTACATAGCAAATAACTGTTGACTAAATCAATTGAATGTATATCCCAGCCTTGTTCATGCCAAAAGGATCTCCTAATATCCTTTCTATATAAGAGGGAAACCAGCAAGTCCATGGTTCTTTTATGCTAAATGACATATTGTAGATTTCCACATTTTAAAGGCTGTGAACAGTTTCCCAGACCAAGACTTTGCGCACGTTTTCCCTCCAACAATGCCCTCTCTACCTCAGCTTTGCACAAGCTTAAATCCTGAACCCTCTCTCTGTCAAGGCCCAGTTGAAATTTTATCTCCTCTAAGAAATGGTCTTCACCTCTCTTTCCTGCTCATTTAACGTATTCTATTCCTACCCATCACATTTGTTTCAGCTACCACAAACATTTGATTTGGACCTCACTGGACATAATAATACCATCTACTTTGTATTAAAATACTGTGTAAGAATGAAAGCTATGTCTCCATTGTCACTGCCTCCCCTAGAAGGCCTTCCATAAGAGGGAATCTGCTTGAATTCTCTTATGTGTTGATTGGGGCCCCCCAAAAACAGATTATTGAAGTCCTAACCCCAGTACCTCACACTGTGACCTTATTTGGAAACAGGGTCATTGCAGCTGTAGTTAGTTAAGATGATGTCATACAGGAGTAGGGACCCTTATCCAATATAACTGATGTCCCTCAAGAACAAAGACACAGGGAGAATGCCATGTGCAGGAATGAGGAGGCAAGGAAGGAACGCCAAGGATTCCAAACCACTGCTAGGAGCTGGGAGACAGGCACAGAACAGATTCCCCTCACACCCCTCGGAAGAACCGGCCCTGCCCACCCCTTGATTTCAGACTTCTAGCCTTCAGAACTGTGAGACTATAGATAGCTGCTGTCTTCAGCCACTCAGTTTGTAGAACTTTATTACACAAGGATACATTACACAAACTAATACATCTCTCGTCCCTTTAGATGCTGTGACACTGGGCTCTCTTTTACTGTTGTCCTTCCCAGGCGGACTTTCCTAATCTTCTTGGTGGTCTCACTCCCTGTATCAGGTCTTTAAAAGTTGGAGTTTCTCCAGGGTTTGCCCCACACCCTCTCGTCTTCTCGATTCTGCTTCACACCCTATTGTCTACTCAATTCAAACACCATCTGTATGCTGATGGCTCCCAAATTTCCAGCTCGACTACCCTCTCTGCCACACAACTGACTACTTGACGTCTCCCCTTAAGTAATGGAAACCCACTTTAAACTCAACAAATCCAAAAACAAAAGTCACCACTCTCTTAAACCTGGCTCTCCCCTTGGTGAACCCCATCCCAGTGCACGGAGCTTCTGCCCATTTACATGCACGGGCCACACACTTTGGGCTCAGTCTGGGTTATTTCCTCTCCTTCACTCTCCATATCCAACCCGTCATTGAGTCCTATCTATTTCTCCCTCTAGAAATCTCTCAAAGTTCTCAAATCTCACCACCTTTCTCCATTCTCCACCTCTACCTTTCTAGTTTCATTCACTACTATGGATTAATCCAGTAACTCCCTGGGTCAACAGACTCTTGATTCCAGATCGAGTTCCAGATCCAATCTTTCCACCCTCCAATTTGTTCCCCATACAAACACCCCACCCCCATATAGAGAAAATAAATTTCGAAATGCAAATCCGATTCTTTCATCCTCGTGCTTAAAAATCGTCTACGGCTTTCCGTTCATGTTAGGATAAAGACCAAAATCCCAAACTGAGTTTATAAGACCCTGAGTGGACTGGCCCCTGCCGACTCTCCCAGCTTCACCTCCCTTGACCTTGGCGGGGCAGCCACAGTAGTGCTCCTTTATGCCCATGACCACCCATCACAGGGACTGCGCCCAAGCTGTTCCCTCAACCTGCAGAATCCACCAACTCATAGTTTATTTAATGCCTCCCCACCAGTCAGTCTGGGCTCAAGACACTCCTTCCTCAGAAAAGCTTTCCCTGACTTCAACAAAGAGATGAAGCTCTCCTATTCTCCTCTCTCCTAGCACTTTATTCATTTCCGTTGTAGCACCTGAGCATAATTCGTAATTCCACATCTGTACGATTACCAGATTAGTATGGATGCGTGTCCTCCAACGAGGGCTGAAGCCATGCTTATCTGGTTCATGCTACATCTACAGCTTTTAGATCAGAGCCTGGCACATAACGGACGCTTAATAAATATTTGTTAAATAAGTTAATGAATAGTAAGCAAATATCATATATGCATTGAAAGAAGCTATTTTGTTTTAATTGTCTACCATAATATTATGAAAATTCTTTCTTTACAAAGATATATACAGTATTTCTGTTTTTCTAGAAACAGGGTCTCGATACATTGCCCAGGTTGGTCTCGAACTCCTGGCCTCAAGGGATCCTCCCAACCCCGGTCTCCTGCATAGCTGAGATTACTGGCATGAGCCACTGTGCCAGGCTATACAGTATTTTTTTTAATTTCCCAAAAGTTTCTACTATAGCATAATGGACATAACATAAATGCTATAGACAATAGTTTAGTGTACATTAACTATGTTTTAAACACATCTCTTTTGATATGGTATTGTTAATAATTATGCTGCCATAAACAATTAATTTACCTCACTCACTCAAAATTTCAAATCTGATTAGCTGATAACTTCTTTCCTACTCTTATTCTAACAGTCCACATACAAGTAGGTGAAACTTAGTTACATTTTCATATGGGACGCACTGTTGATTTTATCACTAACTCTATTCTTCAGGATTATCTATCGATCTACTTGATATAAAAAATAGAATACGCTTATGATGAGAAAAATAAAAAAACTGATATTACATCACTCCACCCCTATTAAAAATTTTTCCTCAGAATTTCCCAAGTTTAGATCTTGGTACAGTTCTGGGAAGGGAAGAGTAACAGCCACCTCAGAAGCAACATGTATGAATGAATGACTTCCATGGAAAATTTACACACACCACAGATGGTAACAATTCTGAGAGCATGTCAATTCCAAATTAACAAATTTTATTCTCAACAGTGATGATAAAAAAATGCAACACATCTTTTCTAAACGATAGGAAAATGTTAGTATTTCAGAACTTATTTTATTAAGTAACAATCTTATAAATAACTTCAAATCATATGTGTACCAAACAACTGCCACAAACCTTGGTACAAAGGAATCCAAGACAGCAGTGCTAAGCAATATCCCAAAATATTGAGTATCAGATAAGTCAATTCTATTTCTCAAGCAGCTTCATTTATACTCTCAAAACAGTAATATTTTTCTATAATGTTAACAGGAACAGCATTAGTCATGAAATGAAACTACCACGACAGGCTCTCTACTTCCATTCTCAGTACCTTTTTCCTGCAACCTCTTTGCCTTTCTACTTATTTTTTCTATTAAACACAGTTTCTATAAAACTGCAACAGCACCCACAGAGTTTTCACGGATGCAGAAGCTGCTTCCTTCTAGCTACATCCTCCCGGTGGTGACACCCTACAACACAACAAACTCCAAGCCTCCTAACTACAGCACTGGGACCTTCTCCATCAGCTTCTTGCAGGCCTGAGGCTGTTCCAGAATTGTTTCCCCAAGATTCACACCCACGAGGTCATGCCCAGCTGACCTCTTCAGAACGTGATACCCTGAAGCACAGCTGTAAAAATAGAGCACTCTATAACAACTTCTTATTCACCAATAAACAACATAATGTTCTTTCTCTTTTAGGGAATGAATATGTTCATTTAATTGTTTAAATACAAAGTGAAATAAATGAACAAAAGAAACTTACGTTACATAAATGTATTTTCCCGTGACAAAGCATTGTACAAACAAACTCTGGACACATACAGGTTCCAACAATTTAGAAAAGGTTATGGCATAAAAGCAATTTAACAAAGAGAGCCTGAAGTTTCAGATTAGATCATTCCCATATAACTTTTTAAAAAAATATTAGTGTGTGTGATTAACACATTCATGCATTTCTTCAAAGTACATAATTCCCTACATATTATTTTACTTTTAAGTAATACAATTTAAATTGTTTTACTTTTAAATCACATCGTTCTGCTTTGATTTAAATGTTTTATTAATTTCAGGTTACCCATCTGGCCCGTTACTCTACGGAGTTTAATGACATTTTCCTTCACTTCACACTGGCCTTCTTAATTTCGGTATATTTTCAATATGCTTTTATTTCAGGTCTATAAAAACACAAGCAAAAAGAACTCTCCAAAATTATAAAGACCTTTAAAGCAAATTACCTCATCTTTCTTTTTTAACGAGACAAGATTGAAATAAGGGAAATTAGAAAACAATACTATTAAAAATGCCTTTTATGTGAAATATACAAAATATTCTCTACTCTCTTCCTGATAATAGTGGTTTTGCTCACCAGTTTCAGAGCTTTCTACTTTAATATTCAATGCACATTTGTGCTTTAAAAATTAAAAAAATGAATCCTACTAGATTCTTATGAGATGGGTCAGGAATGTGCTATAACAGCCACAGCTCAAATCCGGAACTGTCTACAAATATCTTCTATGCAAATCTTGACCCACAGTAATCTTCTCACATGTAAGCCTTTTTTTATTTTATTTTGTTTATTTATTTTTTTTTTTGCAGAATCATTTTTCTCTCAATAAAACACATCACAATGCAGTTATACTGTAAGTTTATCATCATTCTTGTTAAAGACCCACTTTTGCAAATATCCTCTTATTCTGGCTTCTACAAATAAAGTCCATGTTCAAACCTATTAAGCTTTAGGAAATAAGATGTAATATACATTATCTATGCAAGAATAGTAAAGTAGCATTTTAAACTATTGGTAATTATAAGTTTATTTAGTTAGAAATCAATACCCTAAAACGGTTCTCACTCTGTTCCTTTCACATTTAGTGTGATTATTCTCAAGTAATATTAATAAATTGTAAGTAAATGTATGCCAACTCTGATGTTAAATAGCAAAGAATTTAAGTCTTCACAGGAGACAGAAATGTTACCTATTTAAACGATATAACTACAAAAGTCGAAAAACACTCTATTCTTGATAAAAATCAGAGGTTTCTAAGGACATTTTTATGTCATTAGACATCAATGCAATAAATTTTTACAAAGTATTTCTATAGTAGGAAAGTTAGTTCCATCAAATGAAATTGTTCATTGTAAAGATACAGTAGTTTGATCCTTCTATAAGCCCAGCAAACACTTCCTTTCCCATTCATTTCATCTCCAATGATAAGAATTACAGCCCCATTTTGCATAACTGCTACATAAGGTCACAGAGTTACAGCTAAAAAGAAAGTCACAAACATAAGAATAATATCCCTTCTGTTGTATTCTGCTACTTATTTGTCACTCAGTTATCTTGGTATCTCCTAAGTCCTGGCTTCCAAAGGTCACGGCACCCAGCGCTGGCGTTGGTCCAGTCCTACGTCACATGGTGAGTGGCTCACAGCTTCACTCTGTGGCCTTACCAGTGGTGTTCTGCTCTTGCACCATTCAGATAACAGGTTTGTGTTACAGATGTCAGCCCCAACAACTAAGACTCCATGATCCACACCAGGAGGCAGAAGCCATTTGGCAATTCCCTAATTACTAGGAAATACATTAGCAAACACATCTTATGCTTCAAGAATTTAGAAGCTGGATTATTATGTGAGTAACAGAAGAATAAACGTCCTTTAGGAAAATAAAAGGTACCAGGTACCTACCACCAACAGGGAGAAAAACTTTTTAAATTCTGAGATTTACCAATCTGGATAAAGAAATTATTAATCCATCTCTTTTTCCTCAATCATTCATTCATTCACCCATTTATCCAGCAAATGTATATGGAGCTACAGTAAGAAAACAGGCGATGTAGCCACAAAAAAGGGAAGCCTGGGATTTGAATTCAGACTGCCTGATCTTAAACTCAGGCTCCAAAACAAAAACTCAAGCGATTCTGTGTGACCTTGGACAAGATACTTAACTTCTCTGTCCTTCAGTTTTTACATCTATAAAATAAGGAGACTTACAGCCCTGCCTCATAAAATAAATAATTTAAAACATGAGATAATAAGATATGAAGGTTAACTTAATTAGCACATGTAAAGGGATTAGAAAAGTGCCTGGCACTCAATTTGTTTTACTATCATGATGAACCAAAAATTCCATCCTATTCTGAAGTTATGATGATAAATAAGGCTCTACTGTCCTAGCTCTACTGCAAATTACACTCTACATGGGGCTGTGAACTAATCTCAAACCAGAGGTTTATTCTAATTTGAAAGAACTAGAGAGAAAAGGACTCTACAACTTCTTTTGGAAATCCAGGACTTAATCCTCTTTTAGTGAGAAAATTTGGTGTCTAAGTTAAACATCTTCTCTACACTTACCAATAGAGCTTACATAGCTATTCACTAAATAGCAAATGATAGATAAAAATAACTGCCAGCCACCTCCTGGTTATTAAATCACTTTTCAGTTCTTATCTCACTTTAACTCACCATAGCACTTGCTATTGATGCTCATAGCCCACTTAGGGAAACTCTTGACTCTGTTGTCTTCTAAGATATGACTCTTGGTTTCCTCCTATCTCTCTGGTCCACATCTTCATGACCCAGGTTCACCTTACACCTCTACCCCATTTTTCACAATCTCCCACTTGTCGTTTGCATTCAGCCGTACTAAGCTATTTAGAATTCCCCAAACTCCCCATGCACTGCCAAAACCTCGCCAAGCTGCTCTGGATGCCTACTGATCCTCCCCAGGGCAGCTGACGGAATATTCCACGTCACCTCTCCCCCAAGGAGGGTTTAGGGCTCCTTTAAGGCCTTCTTATCACCCTCTGCTTCCCCCCACTTTTGCCCTACGCCACAATCCCAATTCTTGGATTACAAATCATGTTCCTTCGCTTCGCTTCCAAACCATGATGTCTTTTAGGGTAGTGATGTAAGCTCTCAGTTAGTATCGATAAATATAATAACACAAATAAATCAGCAAATAAAGAGATTTTTTTTAAGTTAAAATGACAAAATCCAGAATGGCCTAGACTTCTTTTCTCCTTACCTACCATATATTGAGGGCTTCTATAGATCACATATTTTACATATACCAATTCATTTAATCCTCACAAGGTCTGTTTTATGAGGTTGTCCCTGTTTTACAGATGAGGAAACTGAGGATAAGAAAAATGACGTAACTTGCCCAAAGTCCCACGACTAGAAAGTGAGGCAATATTCAAACCCAGGCAGACCAGCTCTGACACCCACACTCCTGGTGCCACTCTATACTCTTTTCCAGCCGTAAATCTGATTAAGCAATAAAACTGGCTCTCAGTAAGAACTATGAAATTTACATCCTTAGAAAGCCTTAAACATAAATTTTTTTAAAGACTGCTTTGTCCACTCCTATTATTTTACAGGTATAAGCATGTAAATACATAGCATTCTCCAGAAAAAAAATGTTTTAATATAAATCCTGCCCAATATTTAATGCACTGAGTATTATCAATAGATCAGTAGTAAGGGAATAATTATACCACTGATAATAGGGAGAAATATCTCATAGTTAAATATTTCATAGTGGACAATGAAATAAGCATGAACCAAAATATAATAGATAATATATTTTAAAAAATAAAATATAAAGTTAAGGCTACCTATTACATTTCCCATTATGTTAGCTACAATTTCCTACATTTCAACTTTGAGGATATATTGAACACTTTGGAGAAGATTTTCTTTTTTAAAGTCATTCATATTTGATTCCAAATACATTCTAGCTGAGACACTTTATTGGATAGATCCCAAACATTCCATCTGTTTTTCGTTTCGTTGCACCTTAGCAAGTCAGAGAAGCTAAGACCCTTTGTTCAAAAATTAATTTCAAGACAGCGACTGCAGAGCATTAAACCAAACTCAGGGCCCTTTTGAGCTCAGAGCCCTGTGCAAACGCACAGGTCACCCACCCACACAGCCAGCCCTGCTGAGTCCTTAGATTCTACATCAGGCACCATACTAGGCACAAAGTATGGCAACGACTTTTAATCCTGATCCTGTTGGGCAATAAATGGTCAAATATAAATTAGGTTTAAAAGCTCAAAGAACCTTTGGATCTCAAGCTGCATGTGAGCCTGAGCTTGGGTGCTAATTAAAATGATTCAAATTCAAGTGGGTCTCTCTCTAGCTTCACTAAATGTCTTCTGTAAATCAACAGGTCAATGAGCTTTTTAAAAAATGACCCTGATTAGACAAGAAAGGGGTGTTGTAAATGATGAGAATAGTAAATAAAGCACTAAAATTGTAGTATTGCTAAATATCATGTTGCTTTCAATCTTCTTTCAATTTAATGAATGTTTATTGTGCATCCACTATATGTTTATATTTCATTAAAAATCAGTGTCTCATTTTTGCTGAATTTAAACCACTTAATGAAAAAAGAATTCTAAAATTATGACCTGGGACTACAAAGTAGCATCTGAAATATGAAAAATAGAGGTAACATATTTATCTCTTCATTCAGCACCTGTGCTTTGAGGATCTGTTCGTTCTAGGCATTAGGAATTCAGGAAGAACAAAACAAACTCTGCCTGCGCTCATGTAGTTCATTGGGAAAGGCAGAAATTAGACAACCAATTCTTGTTAAAACTGATTTTTAAGATATTTCAAATTATAATTCCAAGATACAATGGAGGTCTGCATTTATTCTACAGTTTTCCTCTAAGAAACACAAATCCTCAGTTGAGAGGTAAAAGATATTCTTCTACTCACCCTAAATAGAACTGCAGTTTTGATCACTAGAAAGGCACAAAATTCTTCTACAGCACCAAAACTGAAATATATCCTCAAAATAGATACATTTGTAATTCACGTATGAATCAAATCACATATGCTTGGATCACAATTACAGATGAGGTATGGATTTGGATTAATGTTATAAAAATTCAGAATCTATGCAGTCCATAAGGACTCCTCACCAACAATTTTCATAAACCAGTATGTTAATCTCCTGGTGATTATCAGATTTAATTAATATGTCTAAGGATCCCACTTAGCACCTCCAACAAGATGCTGCATAAAAACTGGGGATTACTGATAATACAAATCTGGAGTAATTGATCCTTATACTGGTACTACTACATAAATACTTTCATAATGCCAGTGTTATAAACAGCCAAGCAGTGTTAAGCAGTTAAATCTTATGGAGAGCAAATAGAGTGTAGGGGACCCAATTATAATATGGCCACAAAGTATGAAACTAACGCCCACTTTAACAGTTCTCCTTGTTATGTCAGACACAGCTTCTGTACAATTTTACTGTGAGGGAAAGAGGGGGAAAGAGAATCATATAAAAAATTAATCTTGCATTAACATAGTGCTTTCCAGTTTCACAAAACATTTTCACTCACATCATCCCGTTTGCCCCCTGAATCCCTTTCCCCATTAAGAGTGTGACCATATTGGAGTATGCTCTCCTAACATAATACCAAGGAGCTACACCTTCCCCTGTTCTTAACTTCTAATTTTATTTCCTTAAGTAGGCCATTGAAAATACATGTAACAACATTTTTGTACATTTCATAACCAAATAACTTTGCTATGATAATAACTTGAATGAAGCTCAGATGGGAGAAAGGATCTTTGTGTTATATTCTGTCAAAAGAAAAAGGAAAAAGCTACTCAAAAAAGACATAATTTCAAAATCTATAGCTACTTTTCCAGATGTACTCCATCTTAAATGTCCTTATTGCATAAATCAGCTGAGAGTTTCCCAAGGGAAATGACACTGTACAACACATATATCTAATGATCCCATAGGAACTACTTTTAAAGGAAAATATTTAGGCAACATTCATAAAAGCATAGATCAATGGTTAGCTTCATGACTCAGTTTAACCTAAACATTGTAAACAATAACGTAAACTACGTTCCAATTTGGAATAAGTTTTAGGTTTACCAGGAACTACTAAATAATATTTTCATCTAGTAAATCCTTTCTTCGTCAAGTCTTTGATATAAGAAACCTTAGTAGACCTCCCAGTGAACTTTGGCATTTTGGCTGTGTGGCCAAAAGAACAATCCACCATTACAAAGCCTATTCATGAGTCAGCCAGGGAAGTAATCACAATGACCACAGTCAGCTAACGCTATACTCTTCTTTACCATACCTGCAAGTAAGACGCTTAAGATTCAAGTTACTAAATTATAAATTATTAGTACTAAACATTAATTCTAAAATATAATTTGAAAGATCGCTAATGCAAATTTAAACCTTTTTTTTTTTAATTTAAAAGCCTGGGCGTTTACTTGTCTTCAATTTTTGCTTGTCTATCTCTAACAAAAATAATAATAAAAACAGTAAAAATCCATCTATAATTTGAGGATAATAAATCCAGAGCTACCATACTGTCTGCAGATCGTTATCATTTTCTTAAACAAAATTCATCACTTTACCCAAAGAACACTGAGATCATTTTCTTATACTCTGTCTCGCACGTATAAGGGCATGATGTTTGTGCTTTGCACTAATTCGTATCTTTGTTTCCACAACAAAGTGAAAAGGTGGCAGTTAGAAGGCGAGTGAAACAAGGGGTTTCCTGTCAGTGCTTTGTGAAAAGAAAGACTGTACATTCTAGCCAGGCAATGACAAATCCACTCAGGCCCTCTGAGGTCAGCATTCATCAGCACCGTCGGGCCGGGCGGGAGCCCCCGTGCTCCGGGCCCACCTGACCCGGCGTCCTCCGGGTCAGCGAGGTGCGAGCGATGTGGTCTCCCCGCGGCCAGCTGTCCCCCGACCTGCCGGGTAAAGGGAGCCCGGGGGCGCGGGACGCGTGTTCTCCCGCCGGGGCCCGGGAGCGGCCGGCGCTGCGGCCCCGAAACTAGGTCTGAGCCGGCGAGCCCCACTTTCCCCGGGCAGGAAGCGGGGAGGCCGAGAGCATTTCCTGTTGTGCAGCTGAAACCAGCGGAGACGTCACTGCATTCACGCTCCCTTGGGTGTCAGCGGACCGGGGGCCAAAGTTCAACCGCTTCCAGGGCGGGCGGCCGGGGCTCCCCTCTCCGGCGAGCGCTCGGTCCCGGGGCTGCGAGGGGAGCGAGCCGAGCTCGCAACTCCTGCGCTCCCGGCAGCTGACTGCGGGCTGCCCTCCTCCACCCGCTTTATTTCCCAGAGCCGGGGAAGCCTTGCGTTTCCAGGTGCTCAGAGGAAGCACCTTCCCTGCGCACAGTTTCTCATCTAGATTTTGAAAGTAATTGCCCTAAAGAGGACTTTTTCTGCATGAGGATTATTTTTAAATCATCCAAGTGAAAATCACTTAAAAGTGTGGTTGCAATTATGTCTCCCCCTCCTTTTCTCTCATCTCCTTTCCAACTGTGGATTAAGTAACTGTCAGAAGAGAGGAAAAGAACATTTCTGTACTGCATAGCTCCAGCGAGCTCAAAGGAGGCAGAAAGACTTCCTTAAATGTTTCTAAAAGCATATTCTATTTGTTTTCACTATGAAAACACCATTATGCAACATACAAACTCCTTTTATTCATTAGGACCTTAAATTTATCATATCTCAACTAATATTGTTTAAAAATCAGAGTCTCTTAAAGAATCTTTCAATCTTGTACTTATCCTCTTTAATAATAGCAAACAAAACGTTTAGCCAGACTGTTTTAAAATGAAAACTGCCCATTCATACTAAAAAAAAAAAAAAAAAAGATTATTTTAAAAGTTTCTTTAATCCCAAATCTCCAGCCTTTCATTTGGTTTCGAACCATAAACCAGATTATAACCATGTGTAATTCTAGAAAAGCAATGGCTTAACGTTAATAATGGTTAAAAAATAAGACCATAAGGTACCGTATAATCATTTTGAAATAAAAAAACTGAAATAGTTTAATTTCAGTTTGAGACAGACTGTCAACTACAAAACAAATCATAGATTCTCTTCTCATGGTGAACAAATGTCACAGATGTTACGCTTTGCCAACATCTCTAAGGTCTGAATTAAGCAATGTTTCCCATCAGGACATGAATCAAAATAATGTAAACTACGGACTTTGCCTGATCATGTGTCAATGCAGGTTCTTGGATTGTAACACATGTACCACTCTGGTGCAAGACTTTGATAGTGGGGGAGGGTGTGTATATGTTGGGACAGGAAGTATATGGGCAACCTCTGTACCTTCCACTCAATTTTGCTGTGAACCTGAAACAACCTTTAAAAAAAATAATGTCCATTTTTAAAAATATACTTAGAATTTTATAAGTATCATAATATTTAAAATGTGCACTGCATTGTAACCTATGAATTTGCAAGTAAATGAATCTTAAGAATTAACACAGAAATCATTTGATGCTTTCATGAACTTCATCATATGAGTGTACCCATCCTTGATAAAGAAGTTTCATTTTTAAAAGGTTACTGAAATTTTTTTATATGTTAAAGGTACATAAAAGACTTTACAATTTAATAAATGTTAGATGTCTTCTAGTCATTTATTACCTAAGGCAATATTAAAGGTAACCTACGTTTACCCGCTTTAAAGTGATGCAAAGGCCCTCAGTACTTTTTCTGTTGCCTTATTTTCTAAACATCTGAATAACGTAGTTGAATATTTTGTCACATAATATCTTAAATATCCATCGTACATTAGAGTTTATCATTTACTTCATATATATTTTCTATCCCCATTTTCACAAGAAATAGGCTCAGAGAACTGAAATCCCCACTCAGTTCAGGACTTCCATAGTTGTGAGGACCTCAGAGGGGTTCCTTTCTATCTTGTTGAAAAGGAATCCCAAATCCTTCCCATTCCCAAACTCCTCACTCCAAACTAAAACCACTCCTTCTTTACTACTTAATAGCCAGTGCCCCAAGTGGGTGCTTGGGTTGAGGAGAGGACGTAAGAAATAATCAGATCCAACTACTTGATTTACTTAGCTTGAATATAGCAACTTTTAAATAACTTTTGCAAGCTTCCCAAGCCATATCGAAGAATTCTTGACAGTAAAACTGATTTTGGTTTGTCCACCATAGGAAACAATGGTGGGCGTCTGTCTCCTGAGTGGTCCCACACCAACTTTTTATAGTGTTTTTTTCCTCTCTCATATCAATCATTCTTTCATTCATTAAATCTCTGCAATAATTCTTGTGTTTTTGCTTACAACATACTTTTACTTATTCCTTCAAATCGTCTGTCAGTGGTCTATAATTAACACTCTGCAAACTGCATGTGACTGCCCAAATACTGTCTAAGCTCAATGAAGATTTTATTCAAAGTTCATGCTCTCTGGTTATACTTAATTGCTGATGATGGCACTTGGAAAAGACAAAGGAGGAATGACTAAATATCCTATTTTATAATCCTAATTACAGACTAAATGAAATCAGTATTACAATAAATTTAGTATAGACTGAGGATATAAAGACCAGGATGACTGCAGTAAAATAAACTTGTGAATAAATACATAATTGAGAATATAATCCAGAATAATAAACTATAGTAAACCAGGTTACTGCTGCCATTTTCGAATGCATCTCTTTTATATCATGGAAGAGTACAAATAAACCAAGAAGATCAAAGGATGTTTTGCAGGATAATATATTTTACACTTTCTCTTTAGCAGCTGCAGAAAAAAAAATTAAATGCTTTAATTTTGTGGCTTAAAGTACATTATGAGAGTGCACAATTCCAACCTAATAAGATACATCATTTCATTCAATGAAAAGGATTGAGACTTGAAGTTTCCCAAGTTAACCCTTTTAAAACTCATTATTTAATTGAGATTGGTTTCATTTTGATGTGTAGTTAGAATATGAAAGTAAAAGGAAATTGTTACTATAATATTTGGGCCTCCATGCTTCTTAGATCCCAAATCTCTACCTCAAGAGTCTCCACATTTTCCTAGACTTTGAAAAGTCTTTGATATGATAGACTGTGATAGGCTGGCTTATTTCACAAACCGGCCTCCTCTCTAAAAATATCCAGAAAGGCATACTAGGTTTTTACTCTTCTCTCACAACATCCAAAATGAGTAATACTCTTCTTAAAGGAGCTTTCAACAATCATTTGTTGTTTTTCCAGAAAACTGGCTCCCAAGAAATGCAATGACCAAATGATCAAGACTCTCTTCTTTCTGAGGACCACATCCTATTTCCATTATACACTGAACAATTACATGGTTCCTCTAGAGCCAGTACTGCCCCAAATCAGAGCCCAGCTCAAAATGAAATAGCTGAAGCACAGTCAAAGGCAAAGAGCTCACTGAGTGAACAGACATGTACAGGAATGAAGACAAAGTGTTTTACACACACACACCACACACACACACACACACACATGAACGAATGAACCTTTCGTGAAAAACCTACTATCTATACACTTCACAATCTTTGATTCCAATACCTTTTTTCTACTTCAGTATTTCCAAGCCCAATGACTTTATTTTTCTTACAACTGTGCAAAAAACTATAACCTTCTCTGTAGTAAGTGGCCTTCAGTACAAATTACTAGTGCCTTGATCCCTTAAAGAGTAAATAACTAGACAAAGTACAGCCCCTGTACCTAAGATGGTCCAAGGACCTACATGCAGGTGGTACAAAGACTATTCATTCTCTCCTGTAGACAATAATAACAAGATCAGGTATCATCATCTCATACCATTCAAGCTCTAGGCAAAAGTCAATATATTCTTCAAATGGAAATATATTTACAGAGTACTCAACTGTTTAAGAGCATACCTCCTTTTCCAGTCTCCATCTATATTTAATACTTCAGAATAGGCCCTGGATAAAATCTAAATAATAATAAGCACTCAGATGGCCTATAATCAAGCATGTTAGTGAAACAGCAGTGCTCCCACATGCATTAAAGTAAAATTGAAAATTAATGAACTGTATGTTATTTTATTACAATGTAGCATTTTTCATTCCTCCTAGTCCCTGACAAAGTCCTATGCACTTCCCTAGAGACTAAAAGTGTGACTAGAGCTAAGTCTAAGATACGTTAATTTTTATAATGATTAAAATAAGAGTTCCAAAATCAAAGTACCCACTTAGGAAATCGTAACTTTCATTTTAGTAATGTATAATTATTAATTCTCAGTTTTCATTTAATGTATTACTGCTGCAAATAGGTTCACTTGTTCTATGTAATATATGCCTGTTTCAATATTAACCTTCTTTACTCTTCATTATGGGGACTAGGCAGTCTGTGAGGGCAAATTAAGAGTTTTCTCAAAGATATTAAAGGCAGTCTAGATCTCAAGGAAGAATATTTTTAAAAATTGTTATTAATATGCAACAAAACTCTGTATACTATAGGGTATAGTAATGTCATAGATGACATTCTTACAAGTAACATACATGGATGGAAGTACTTTTCAATATTCTATATCCCTATCTTTAGTCAACAGAAAAATATAAATTGAAGAAAAGGTTAATTTACTTTATAAAAAATGATAATCATTTGAGCTAAGCCTATCAGCATGACATGTCATTTATATGAACAAAAAGTAGGAAGTAGAAAAGGCATATATAACTGGCACAGGTATGAGTGTACCAATATACTTTATTTTTATGATTAAAGTCCTCATCCTTGCTATTGTTGGGTATCTAGCACAGTGTATAATAGTAATATGCCAATTCAAACCCAATGTCTTATATGCAAAATACATATATTTCATGCTATTTATAAATGCAATTGAATTTTTCTGCATAAAAATTTTCACAAACGTATCTTTATCTGATTTTTTTTTAATTTCATTAAACTGTGTTGGTAGTTATGGAACTGCTAAATTCAGGGACCAACCTCTCAATGGTGTACATTACAAGTCACCATTATCTATCATTTTAGATACAAACTCCTTAAACTGGAATACAAATCCTTACACTATAGCCTATATCCTATATCCCAATCTTCCTAACTTTTTCACCAACATTCACTTAATATGCATTTTTTGTTGCCCTCAAATCAGATACTTCTCTTAAAACACTCTTGACACTTCCCCACATTGGTGAATTTGCCTAAGTAAAGCATCCCCTTCTGCCATGAAACCTCTCCTGAGTTCTCAGCCAGGGCTGATGTGCATTCTCAGTACTTCATATAAACTTCTGTTTTCATTACTGCTTCCCTTGAATAGTTCTTTTCCTCAATATAGTAGATTATAAAAGTTTTGATGATAATAGTGACTTTATATTTCATATTCTGTTTACATTTATAGTCTACATTTATATTCTATTTTATATTCCCATAAATCTTATATATACCAGAATCTCAATAATTATATTTGGTAATATCAGTTTGTATTGCATTATTATACATTTCAACTCTGTTCTAACTATACTACCTAAAAAGTCTCAGCAAGCATGGCCAGGTTTTTTCTGTAGAATGTTTCTAAACCAGTTGGTAAGAGGCTGTCTTCTGGAAAGTAACTGGAGATAAGCAGTTTGGTTTTGAGGATTCATCAAAAAACAATAGCCTGGAGTAAATTTCAGACATTAGCAACCTGATCCCTGAAGAAATTAATAAAATAAAAATGAAAACAACATCATATGAGGTCTAGTTGAAAGAACCAGGAATATTTAGCCTGAGGAAAAGAAACTTAAGGTGAACATGATTGCTATCTTTAAATAATTGTAGGATTGTCATGAAAGACAATGAGTAAACTTGTTCTGAATAGCTGCAGAGGGCTCAAACTTCTGATAAATGAAATGTCCAAGAGTGGAACAAGCCTCCCTAAAAAATAAAAAGGTGTTCAAGTAGAGACTGAACGTAGGCAGCCTTGGTGATTTGTCCTGAGTGATTTCTCACTCAGTTAGAGATTAAATGATGCCTCCAATGGTCTTAGCTAATCCCAAAACTCTATCAGGGACTTTACATTGCAAAGTGTCCTGTCACCAGTTGACAAACCGAAACTGATCCTACACTTAAGAAAATTAATCAGCACATTCAAATTGGACATTGTAAAAGATGAGCTAAATAAGTCATCACTGCAGTACTATAAATTGTATCACAGTGAAAGGAAGAAGTAAAATTACTCACAAAAGCTCAACTGACACTGAAGATGCAGCCTTCTCAAAACCAAGATCTGACCCATCTGGAAAAAAGTGCTAGGAAGAGGTTACGCTAAACAAGAAAGCCGGTCACTTGCATGTTCCAAAAGACCCTCAGACTCCCATGTCTTCATCCCTGTCCCACTTTCTGCCTCATTTTTTAGAAATACTTACATGTCAACTAAAAATAAGAACAGTAGCTTGATTTACACAACTGTGTGACATATTGTAAAAATTTCATATGAAATTTAAACTAAAACCAGTTGGCTCAAAGGAGATCACAAATGTTAGATATACTGTTTGGCACTGTTTGCTTTTACAGCTATAAGAAGAGTTAGTATAATCACAGCAGGCTTCAAAGCCACAGCAATTTAGTTAATTTCAAAATGTCTTCTGTTTGTTTCATATTGCTCTCATCTTGTATCACCCATAAGAATATAGGGAAAGAAAGACAAATTAGCAGGCAATTTCTTCACAATATAAATTCCTGGGATTATTTACTAAAATATGAAATCTTTCTAGATCAGCTGTTAATGCCCATCACAACTATTTTCAGATATCAGGAGGTTTCACATTAGCAAACTCCCACCAAACATAGCCAAAAATCAACTGATGAGTGAAGAAATCTAAAGTTTGTCCACCAGAAAATCTAATCTCCACACTTAGCATCCAATTATTAATATTTGCTATATTCTGAACTGTCAGGCGATTTATTGTAAAAGGTCATTTAGAATATTCTCAGCCACTTGAACCATTTTAAAAATTACACCGGATTAAATTTGGGCACCAAGTTCATCACAGATATTACTGAGGTCATTTGAACAAGTAAACAAATTACAAATTCAAAGACAAATGTCTTTGGATTCCTTTTCTTTTGCTTGAATGTGAGTATAACTCCTTCGATACTTTGTTACACATGTGCATTAGTGACCTACACAAAATTTAAACCCATCAGGGGATATTACAACAAGCTGTGGAGCTGCTGACCATTATCTTTTTGAAAACAATTACATATGCCTGTAATAAATTGCATCGGTGTCAGTCAATTAACTCAAGAACACTCTACTAACCCTTGTCACAAATGTATTGCTGTGCGTCCGATTTTTTTTTTCAACAATTGAATTATTCTCAAAACTTATTGTTGCTTCACACATTAAAAATAGCCACTCCAATTCTCTTGTGTTACCCTGCTCTATTCCCAGGAGGCAGGGCATTTTTACAGATGAAGAAACAATGAAATATAACAGAGGTACAGCCACTGAGCCCGATTCATTTTGAAAATCAATAATGAGGCAAGCAATAAACTAGTGGGGTCAGAGTTTAGAGTCGTCCATTCTGGTGTCCTTAGAGCTCTAGTGTGGGCTCTAATGACCACATTCTCACCAGAGCAGAAAAGATACCTGAAATCCTCATTTTACCCAAAAAGCCTATATTTTTAATTTCTCCTAACATAAACTTTGACACACGGCTACTGACAAGAAAATAAATTGAATGTTTACAACCCTTGATTTTTCCTTTGCTTAGAGAAATTGAGGTTATCCAAAATGTAAGCATCAGCAGAAGAAAGAAAAATAAAATTTGGTAACTGTTCCATGGATAGTTCAGAAGCTGAACTCACCATGACCTGTCCATGAAGTGTTGGACCAGCCACCAGGACCGTCCCATGGGGCACTGCTGAGTTGCAAAGACAGAGCATTTCACCACCAGCTTTGCATGAGAGGAAAGGTCCACCCCCAGCCTTCTCTCTTTCATTTTTCTTTGCCTCCCTAGGGCAAGGATTTGTAGTGGAGGAAAGGAATACACTCCCTCTTTTATGCCTAATTTATTCAAGCAGGCCCACAAAAACCCAACTCTTCCTCAAACCCCACACCCACAAGCAATAGCCATCTTCACACAGCTTCCTTCTCAGAGCACCCTGAACAAAATATAGCCAAAGAAAGCTACCCTAGATGGAAGAATCCCAGTTCAACTACAAACTTCCCCATCCAACTGCAAGGAAAAATGTACCCCAAGATGGCTCCATCTATTCACCTGCTGTAAAAACAAACGGGAAATTTAGAGCCTGGTGGGGTCCCTGACTATAGTCGGGAGAAAGGTGTTTGTGACTGTTGGGTGGCTGGCCAGGTGGAGGCGGTGGTTTCCTAGAGAACTCATAAAATTGAATATGGTAAGAAGTACTTAAGGGTGAGCAGACCCATAGACTCTGGCTGCAAAGCCAGTACTTGAGCCCACTGAGGATTTCCTTCATTTGGTTCTGATATGACCTCCCACCCTAATGTGACAAAATGTCTTTTCAACCATTTCCGAATCATTTCAGCCATAAACTTCTTGAGAATTACAACTTTCAACATTCAACAGATATCTAGTGTGTGCCCACCACATGTCATATACTGTGTTCAGCACACTTCTGTGAAACTGTGAACCATCCTACTACAAATTTTATAACAAGGACAATCAGTAAGAAAGTGAACAATGCATTTCAGTAAGATTAAAAATATAAATTCCAAATATAATTTAGGGTAACCGCTTCACTTTGGCAAACTTATAAGTGCATTTTATAACAGAATGTGTCATTTGCAAACCATTTGTTTTCTTGGCCATGAAAAAAACAGCCAGCACCTGATTCTACAGGTATGAAGGACCATCATGCTGAACCATGAAAAGGAATTTAAAAAAGAAGAAGAAAAACAAGCGCTATAAAATTTAGTTATGTAAAAACAGTGTCTCTTCAAAAACTACCTTACTGTGAAGTATGTACATATATACACATATATATAATAAATGGGATATTCTGTTAGTGATTTAATAAGCCTTCCAATTCTTCTTTAACTGTTACTTGGGTTAAGAGAGACCCACTATAAAAAAGAGATTCCAGAAAATAGTGAAAAGTAGTAGAGTTACTATTTTAAACTTTTTAGTTTAAATGAGTCTACTAGAATGCAAACTCCATGAGGGCAAGGAATTTTTTACTATTTTCGTCCACTGATGAATCCCCAGTGTCTAGAACAGCACCTTTGTTAGAACAGGCGCTTAATAAATCTTCTTTGAATTAATACATTTTGTTAAAGTTAGCAGTCCCATGAACACCCAGTTGTGTATCCTAAGTAGGCCCGCGGCCCCATGAGTACACACTGGTTCTCTGGCTCTTGCAATTTATACAGAAGTTCAAGTTGAGTAACACAGGCTCTATTTTTAGACCAAAAACTCCAGAATGATTATCCAAACAGATCCAGAAAATTTACTTTACTTCACTGGTATAGCACCAAATGGGCTAAATGAGAATTATCCCTATATTTTAACTGATGTTTCCATTTGTTAATTGTTGAAAACCATGTACATTCTGACATTGTTTCTTTACCCACTTCAATCGAGAGTGTAATGGACCATTTGAAATGTTTAAGTAATATTTTACTGTCACAACAATTTGAGTTCTATTGTGTTTTTCTTTGGGTCTAATCCCTTGTTAATAATAACATAGCTACCAGGTATTAAACATTACTACATGCTCACTGAGATGGAGACACACATTCTCACAGAAATTTCACAATGACACTTGAACAGGTGTTATCCTCACTTCGTAACCTGGGTTTGGTTAAGTGACCTTCCCAGATTCCCCCAGCTGGAGGTGGAGCTAGAATTCATCCAATTCTGTCTGATTCAAAGCTAGGCTCCTAACCGCCAGGCTACCTATTTACCCTACTGGTGCACATCTATACACTGCTAGAGGGAAACACTGTACTAAGTGATAAAAATGATTGGCAACATTTTTTAATATTTGGAATAAATGATGTGTAAACAATTACTTAGGCTGCATGGAAAGATGAAAAGACCAAGTGTTTTCGGAACCAAATAGCCCTGAGTTCAAATCCTGCTTCACCAATGACTATCAGCCTTTGTGAAAACCAGGTAAACTTTCTGAATCTCAGTTTCCTTAAGTGTAAATATGAAGATAAGAAAACCAAATCTTCTGGGGGTGGTTGTGAGAGCTAAGGGAGCTGATGCGAGGAGACTGCCTGGGATGGAGCCTGGCACAGGGCAAGTGCTCTGTAAGCCTAAATTCCCTTCCTCCTAACGGATTTGCTAAATTGGCACTGTGCTGATTTTTTTAAGTGTTTAGTTCATCCTTGTAATACCATAATTACAGAATATAATGACATTGCATTCTCTACAACTACAAAGTAGAATTTATAAACTGATAGAATATGAGTTGGAAGAGGCTTTAGGAGCCATCTGTTCCAATCTCTTCCATTTCCAAATGAGGTCCGGAGAGCTTCAATGACTTGTTTCCAAGTTTTCACAGAAAGTTAACTGCAAAGACAGGACTAGATCTTGCTTCCCTTCCACCCTTATTCCTTCTGCACTCTCAGCTTTTGCCTCATGTTACACAGGCATGGCAACGCATGTAATTTTCAGACAATTAAGCAGTACAAAGTAACTTCAATTTAATTGCATCCAATTAACAAGCCAAATTAGCGCTTCATATGTACACTATTAAACTAGTTGTCTGGCTTCCAAAAGAAATAAAACA
Organism: Avahi laniger; assembly: GCA_963575035.1. Lineage (NCBI taxonomy): Eukaryota > Metazoa > Chordata > Mammalia > Primates > Indriidae > Avahi > Avahi laniger. The sequence goes on from CAUYSK010098850.1 coordinate 54,020, forward strand.
CTGTTTCAAATAAATCTAGCGTTTTAGTGAACAAAGCTACTTACAATTTAAATTACCTCTCCTATAATCTTCTTTATATGGAATTAGACATAATCTCCATTAAAAAAATACTTCTGCACTATCAGGATGACAATTCATGTTGTATTTTAAGTATCAAAATTTCCTCTCATTGAACACATACGATTTTCTTAGATTTGTATATATGCATGTGCACGCATGCGTATCCATACAAATACCCACACTTAGAGACCCCTAAGCAAACATAAACAAAGGTGTGTCTACATTTACCTACTGTCCACTTTCAAAAGTCCCACCTTTTGGCTGCACTTCTGAACTCATGTTCAATCTGCCATAACGCAAATAATAAGAACTTCAAAGATCTCCCACTTTCTTTTTCAGAGAAAATGAAACCACCAAATAAATCTTTGCCAAACAAAGCACTGCATTTCAAATACACTGCACTACACTATCTGGCCCGTATTGTCATGATCAGCATTCTAATTAAACATTAAATGAATCATCTATTTGTACCTTATACATATACGCCTATAAATATAAATACTTTGTAATTTTAAGTATAAACATTTCTATAAGTTGGTGTTTAATGGTCAATTTTCACCATTAGTATTTATGAAAATTTTCTGGAGTAAAAAAAGTATAACAACTTAAAATAATAATGCAATACTTTACTTAAAATGTTCAAATGGACAAACTTCCATACACATTTGGCCATGTTTAACAAAATAGTTTAATCACTTTTGTTGTTATTTTTTAACGTGCTTTCAAGATAGCCATTAATAGGAGGAAAGAATTCGAACTGTCATGCAATAGAGGCAACTTTCATCACTTCTCTTTTGGATGTTCTGGCAATCTAACTGCTTTCTTGCCACTAAGATATTCATCCCATATACCCTTCCTTATAATCTTTCTAAAACATCACTCCTCTGCTCAAAAACCCTCCGTGAAGTCCAGCTTTCTCAGCAGGGCTCTGAGGCTCCAAAAGATCTGGGATGATGCCCCTCTCCAAGCTCACCTGACCTCCCCCTCCCATGGCGCTGTCCCTATGCACTCTCCACCAGGTCATACTCCCCTCCAGGTCAGAGTATGCTGAGCCCCTCCCTTTCCTGTTTACTTAATGAAATTCTATTAAACCTTCAAGGTCCCCAATCAAAAATCGCATCCCCCCCATAAGGCCCCTCCAACCTTTCCAGTTAGAAAAAATCCTCTTGCATTTATACCATACTTTTACTTCTGAAGTGTTAATAATGTTTACTTATAAGGCATATTTCCTGTCTAGATTGTAAGATTCTTGAAGTTGAAGATCATCCTCCTTTCATCTCTGTTACTCAATCCGACTGCAGAGCCCAAGCGTGAAGCCACTACATAAAATGGTCTCTTTTTGCCACCTAAATTGAATTTTCTACATTATACAAAGCACAAAATAGAGAACAAATAAATCAAATGATACAGTTGACAAAACAAAGTTATTTTCACTAGCCTTTGTTTCTACTCTTTTTCCTCTTAACATTCATATTACACTGACCCCTAATCATATGGAAAGTAAAAAATCAGTTCTAAATTTCTCCAAAGATCCTGATATTTGCGATCACGTAGAGAAATTATCTGGCAAGTTGAATGTTTCACTCTTTCCTAGTTGTTTAGAAACATATAGACCTGGCTCATGCAAGGCTCCAAAGATTAACCGGTTACTTCACACAGCGACCTTGTAAAGGTTTCTGAATTGATAGTTCTTCATTAATTGAATCAACGATGCTGGCTAATTTAGTTAACTGGAGCCGCAAATAAGTATTTTGTAAAACTTAAATTCTTTATTCTTAAAAAAAATTCCTCTGCAAATAATAATAACTAACCAACAGGTAAGTCCCTCAAACAGAAATCAGCACAAGTAAAGTTATAAAAAATTTCCAGGGGGTTAGGGCCAACTGATGTGAACACTTTGTGAGAAGACAGGTGTTACACATAAACCTCTTTCAACTTCTAAGCCCTGTTCCTCAAAATTCCCTCTCCAGAGATCAGCCTGTAACAAGGTCATCATGAGTGCCAATTCGCCCAAGGCAGTCTTCATTAACGCCAGGTTGGATAATCACTCCTGTGGTCAACCTGCCTTTACGGCCCTGCCCACATGGTCTGCATCACCTCTCTTGTTATCAGCCCTCCAGCCACACTGGCTTGCTTTCAACTCCTGGAAACACTGTATATCCCCCAACCTCAGGGCATTCGCATTGTTCTGTCCTTGTACAATAGTCTCCTCTCCCCATCTACCTTTCCAATCGACTCTTTATCCCCAGACAGGGATGATATACACTCCTTTATGTTTCTTCCACAGCACTTAAAACAAATGAGGTATTACATATATTGGTTCGCCATGTGATTAATATCTGTCGATTCCAAACAATTATAAGCTTCTTTTGTGGTTTGGGTCATCAGACACAATGGTGTCTAGCACAAGGCCTGACCTATAGAAAATACTTGTTGAATGACTGGATGAGTGAATTGCATTGATAAACAATGACGGAGCGCCTGTCAAAGTACAGTACTCTGAAGAGAGGACTAAGATTATATGCGAGTGGCAAGTCGAAAAGGCTGGTCCTGGGTGATTCCTGACCTTACATCCAACCAACCTATGACCCAGAAATAGTAGGTCAGATCCCACATGCTATCTGCCCAGAATCACTCTCATGCACACAAACATTATTTTCATCTCTCCTTCTCTCCAAAGCACTATTCTTCAAATAGGTCTAAACAGTTATACCCCAAATTTTAAGCTGACAGGAAATCTAAAGTTATAGACACTTGTAGAATAGATCACATGTCACCAGTAATGCCTCAAATGATGAGTAATGGGAGTGTATATTAAGATTAGCACATATTTGGCCCAGAACAATAGTGACCCAAATATCAGGTAGTTCTGATTCTATTCTAAATGTAGTCATGAAGCTAGTATAGACCTATATCTATCTAATGCTGGTATCCATGCATCTCAGAGAAGCCAAAGAATGCACAGACCAAGTAAGCTAAGTTATCCTCCTCTACATGAAGATTTTAGAGTTGTGACACAATAATGCAGTGCTAAAATATTTTCTGAAGTTTCTTAATGTCATCTTATAGCCACAAAAACTGATTTACAATCTTTTTTGCAATGCTTTTGATTGTGATCAAATATCAGGAACAAATAGAAAACATTACTTCTCATACAATTTCCTTAAAATAAGCACAATTTTATTTTTGTAGTTTTCTAATTTTCCCTCAATCCTTTGTGTTCATCCACAGCTTCAAACACTGTGAAGCCTACAGGCTTCGTGGCACACTCTGACTTCAATATTCACTAAAGTTTTACTCAGTATTAATGAAAGCTCTGCCTAAGTGGTTAAAGCAAATCCATACACTCCGGATGGTTTGAAGTTTCTTATGAAACCTGAAGTTCATTAAGTTGAGTTAGCAAACTTCCTCTGCTCCTTTTTTATAATATCACTTTAAAAGTTGCAACATTTACATGCCAAGTTTTAGCCAAAATATGAATTCACGATGAATTCACAGATAAATTCATGAACTGGAAGTGTATCACCGAAATTTTCAGGTAGAGATTTAAACTGTGAACCATTTCTCCACCTACAGGACTAATGCATAGACCAACAGAGTTTTCTGCTGATGTTGATCATGTACCAAATGTAAAAATAGTGTTTATTTTCAACAAATAGGAGAGGAGCGATCTGTTTGTCCGCAGCCACACATTCAGTTGATCTTAGCCATTTTTCCCTTTTTATAATAAATACCGAATCAGGTAATAAATTACCTCACATCCTAATGGATCACACTTTCGCTAATACCAAATAATATTTTCTATAGGTCTTTAAAACTACTTTTCCTACGTGAAGCTATCAAATGAACTTTAGCTAATTACTGATCATTCAAAAATCCAAACACAACACAAATCGTGTACATGTTGTTTGTTACTGCTGCTGTCTAAATGTGCCCTGCTTTTTTTAAAAAAAGGCAAATTTTAAAATAAGATTATTATTGTAAATTGAATCGGCATAAAAGATTCAACCTGGTTTTCTGAATAGTGACAAAGTGCCAAAAGTTCAAGCAGACACATGCACCATTACTCCACAAGGAACACTTGCATATATGTTGTCCTCTGTTTTGTTTTCATGGTAACGAGAACATTTGCAAACACATCTCATGTAAAAGGAACGTGATCAATCAAAAGATTCTGCTGGTTAATCTTTCAGTGCAGTCAAATAGCATTATTTCCCTATATGATAATATATACACAGTAAAATTTTCACATTCCATGTTTAATAGAAATATAGAAATGTTTTATCTACTTTAATGGTATTTTACCGAACACCTCCACAAGGATCTAACCAGTTAAATTTTAAATCTGTAATATCATTAATATGCTACTATTCCCCAAATGGTCCCCAAATCAATCTCATGTCAATTTAATCTTAAATACCCTTATATAAATGTAAGCAGTCTCTAATAAATTCAACCGCATAAAGTACAATCAGCATAACAGATATATAGATGCCAATAAGTGAATTTTACTTTATACCTGGTCTATACTCAAAGCAAGAAATTGTCTCAGACAATTTTCAAAAGAGTCACCATTGTAATGTAATGTATTTCTGTCTGTAAGAAATATACTGCACATTTCAAACCTAGTGGTCAAAAGGGATTATGACACTGGAAACACATTGTCATTAAGTGGATATTGGTAAATCCCTTTCAGCTCAAAATAAAAATGTACAGTTGTCATGTGGTACCATAATTCCTTAGGGTTCCACAGGAATTATCTCTTAATAATGAAAATAATATCCACTTTACTCATACGGAGGGTATTTCTGTTTTGATACATTATTTGGCCTATATCCTAAAAATCAAATCCAATCTACTCATTACACAATCTACTTGGGTAAAATTTTGCTTTGGCACTCTTATAAGGTAAAAAAGCAATGAAGCATTTGCTAATTTTAACATATGTAACATATAATACATATGCAAATATATAAAATAACTTGATTTGCTCAAGGACAAATATCACCAAATATATTTCTATATCACTGGAGGAAACGTTTCTAATAAAGTTAAATGGCTTTTTTCTAAGAGGACAGATCACTGAAAATTTAATTAAAATGGATCTTATTAATATTTCAAGTAATTTCTGGGCTTGATTATGCACTACAAAAGAAACAAGAGAAAAATCAATAGCCCTTCACTAGGGCTCTGGGTACGCTAGAAAAACACAGTACTCTTGTGAATTATTGAGGTCTAGCCTTGATGGTGGGGGAGAGTACCAACATTTATTTGGAGGTAAATTGAGTTATTTTTAAAATTGCAAAAAAGGAAGGAGAGAAATCAGTTCAAATTTTCCATTATAATGAAAGTACAGGAAACGAGCCTTTCTATATTCATTTTAGGCCTAAATAACTGTGCAGAGAATAAGGGTTTTGCAATGTCAGTTGCACACACAGCTTCCTGTGTGAATTCTAAGCCATTACAGGTGTCCTAAGGCCTCCATTGAAACCTATTATCAGGAGATTCCTCCGGTTTCCTCCAAGCCATCCCCACTGCTCCCCGCCCGCCCACACACTATAGCGGATCTCCTCCAGGTGTCTTTATTAAGGACCCTCTCTCTCTTGTCTACACTCCGGAGGTTAAAGTGCCCCCTTTCCCTCGGCGTAGCATGTAAAAAGCATTCCCATTAGGGAGGACTAGTTCCTGCAGTCCTTTTTAGTTAGATGCTTTCAAGTCAGAGAGGAGAGAGAGGAGCCACTTGAAGAAACCCTCCTTCCCGTCCTCCTTTTCCCCACTGGGAGCCAAGTCCCTGAAGGACAACACCCAGGGACACTTCCTGACCTTATGTCCCCTCACCCAATTTGGGCTTGGAGGGTTGGGGTCGCATTTTCTTGTGTCCTCTGCTGCACTGTATGTGTTATGTAAGAGGGACAGAGCGCGGGAGGCACATGCGTATAAAGCGCACCGATCTGTGATAACAGCTGGGGTGGCAGAGACGATCCCCCCCACACCAAATATGACAGACACCACACACGCACATCAGCCCCCCAACACACACACACACACACACACACACGCGCGCACACACACACAGAGCAATGTTTTCCTGTCTCACCCCTACCAGTACCAGACGCACAGAATGGAAAGGCGGGGGGGTGGGGGTGAAGGGAGGTGAGAGAGGAGGAGCAGCAGCACATCTGCTTTGATAGCAGCCGACAGAGCCGCCGCGGCAGAGAGCCCCTCGTTAACCCCCTTCCTGTGGCTGCACCACGTCATGGAACATTCCCGGAACGGGCCAACGTTCCACCCACTTCAGGGAACAGACATAAAGGCGCAGACCCAGATCCCCACAGTGCACAGCCCAAACACACATGTCCCTCTTCCCGGTCCCCGGCCAGACGCACAAACACGCATGCAAACCGCCCCCACCCGTCTCCACGCGCCCGGGTCCAGCCGGCCGCGGCCGGAGCCTCTCTGCGACCGGTGCACCCGCAAGGCGAGGGCGCCTCCGCCTGAACCTTCCATCGAGACAGTCCCCTCCTTCCGCGCTTCCTTCCTTCTCTTCTCCTTCCTTCCTTCCTTCTTTCCTTGCCCGGGAGGAAAAAGGAGTCACTGAAATGCCCACAGCCAGCTCCTTCGCTGCGCTCGCTCGGCCACAGGCCGGCGGCCCGGGCCTCGCGCCGCCCGCCCTCCGGGCCGCCCGCGCCGCCCCCGACCCGCGCCGCGCGCCGCGGCCCCCTCCCCCGCTACCTGACAACGGGCCGCCGGCGGCCGCGGCAGCCGCAGCGGTGGCCCGGCCGTGCGCGCCGGTGCACGTCGCTCATTAGTAACCAGGCACATTCCTGCCTCCAGCGCTCCCGCGCGGCCCCCTCCCCCCAGGACATTACGCAAAGCAGCCTCCCCTCATCTGCATAGATCCTCGGCCAGGGTATTCCCCGCATATCCAACCCGCCCGACCCCCGCCCGCGACTCCCCCTTCCCCGTCCCCTCCGACCCTCACCCTCGGGAAACCGGGAAGGGGCTGGGGGCGCGCGCCGCGGAGGGATGGAGTTCGGCGGCGGCTATTTCAGCATAAAGTGAAACAAGCTCCTACCGCTGAAGGAGGCAGGAAAAACACAGCACCGAGGCCACTTACCGAGCCGAGGAGGGACCTAGATTCCCGCCGCTCTGCTCTCCCAGTGGTCGGTCCGCCCTCCACGCACCCCGAAGCTGCACCCAGCGCCCCTGAGGCGAGACGTGGAGGAATATTGTTAACGAGCCAAGAGACCCTCCAAGTTGCTCCGGGCTCCGAGGAGCTTCAGCGTCCAAGACACAACTTGGCAAATACTTGTGCCACAGTCACCGAAGATGTTTTTGCGGAGACCCTCCTCCGGCAGGGAGAGACAGCGCTCCGCGGCGCCCTGCTCGCCTCCTCTCCACCCCCTCACCTCCAGCCCGCCTCCCGCCGGCCGCCCGCCTCCGGGCCGCGAGCCCCTCGGGCGGCTGTCAGCTCCCGGCCGCCGGGTGACAGGGGCGGGAGGAGGGCGCGACGCTGCGGCCCGAGCCCGAGCGGGCGAGGGGGATCCTCGCAGCCGCGGCGGCCGCTCACCTGGAAAGTCACCGCTGAGAAGGAGGAGGAGGAGGAGGACGGAGAGGAGGAGGAAGAGGAGGGAGAGGAGGAGGCGGAGGAAACCCCCCTGGTGCCCTTGTTCTCGCTGCCGCGGCGGCCGCTCCTCCCCAAGGCTGAGCGTGTCTGGTGGGGGGTGTCTGGTAGCATTTCCTTAAGGACAGGGAGGGCGGGCGCAGAGGGAGGGAAAAGATCCCGACCGCCAGCCCAGGCTCTTCTTGCCTTTATTTATTTTTCTGACACAGTACGGAGATGGGCCCGGAGCTGGGGCCGCCGAGCTCGGGCGGGAGCCGCGAGGCCCGGGCCGCAGTTGTCTGCGTGCGGGAGCCGCAGCGGCCGCCTCCCTCCCGGGCTGTGGACGCACCGGGTTATTCCTGGCAGCGCCTCCCCGAACAGAAGTTACTAGGAGGAGTGCGCGGCGAGGGCGAGCGGGGGGAGAGGCGGGGGGAGGGAGGGAGGAAGAGGGAGAGACTCAGCCAGCGACGTCATCGGATCCCCCAGCGCGTCCCAGGGAGGGAGGCTGAACCAGAAAAACCAGTCTGGAGCCGGCGAGAGAGGGATGTGCGGCGCGCGGGGCGGCGGGGGAGGGAGCGGCCGGGAGGGCAGGGCGCGGCCCCGCTGCGGCCGCTCCGGGCGGGAAGATCGCGGCCGCACACCCGCTCGCTCGGAGCCGGGAACTCCCCGGAGAGCCGGTCTCTACTTGTCATGCAGAAAACTTGGGCGTCTCTAGGAGCCTGGATGTGGAAACCTCCTTCGTCCCCAACCCCTCCCCATCTCCCCATTTTCCATAAAATCTTTCCCTGCCTTCCTGACAAACGGAATTACAGAATAATTAGTATTGTCCTTAGATTTTGTCCAAGTACCTCTGATCGCTTGGCTCTCCCGGCCACTGCCTCTACTCAAGATTATTGTTACTGGTCAAGAAAAACAAAATCAGACTGTAGCTCCCGGCCGCGTTTCTGGAGCTTTGCAAAGTGTTTTACTAGCACTTTCCGTGCCCCTGCGGAAGCACGAACTTTTCACGCTCTCCAACCGCGCCAGTTGCTTTCCCTGGAGTCACCCACCAGGGCACCCCCGGCGTGCCCGGCTCGGGGAATGCGGCCCGCCCTCGCCGGGGGATTCAAATCGGTTTGGGCTGCGGCGCGGGAAGCAGCTGTCGGTTTCCTGGTGGGCCGCGCTGGGATCTTGGGGCGAGCTGCTCCCTCCAGCCTGTGCGCTTCCTTCTCCACGGAAGGGACTGGAGTGAAATCACACCCAGCCCTGGGAGAGTGGGGCTGGGGGATGGGGAATCCCAAGCGGGTGGGGGCCGGGGCTCTGGGCTTCCTCTCCGGCCGGGCGACACCCGGGGGACACCGGGGCTCCCTGGGGCCGTTACCCTGCTTGTGTGGACTCGCCAGCACCCTCGGGGGAGGCTGCCAGGGCGCCGTGGTGCCCGAGCGCCGCAAGTGGCTAAAGGGCCGAGCCAGCTCCGGGCGCGCCTCCCCCGGGTGGTCTCCCTGCTGAGCAGGGACCGCGCGCCGCCCCTCTCGGGCGACCAAGCCACCGCACCCCGCCGAGCCGGGCAGAGAAGCCGGGGTGCTGCCAGACCCAGCCGTCCTCCCCCCGCACCCCAGCCGCGCCGCCGCCCTGCCCGGGGCGGAGTAAACAAGAGACGCGCAAGATTTGACCTGGCGCGACCCGGCTTTCTGGCCGGGGTTCCCCCTGAGCAGGTGACTCCGTGGGAGGGGTGGAAATGAGTCTCTGGAATGAATTCCGGGCCAAAGACGTTAACTGTGGTTCTGCTTTTAAGACAGATATTTCACCAACAACTGCGGAATGTTTTGCGTCTGGAGTTTCACATTTCGCGGAAAGGGAACAAATGTCAAGATATAGAAAATACTCCCTCTCTTTTTATTAAACATAAGTGCATTAAAAAGGAAAGGCAGCCCCTTTAATGACTGCGAGAGTACCGCTGCTGGTTTCGTTTTTGATTTGTTCTGTTTTTCATTTCGACCTATAATCAGAGTATTTTTGAGATCCCATGCAATGGCGACAGTGCTGTGAGGAACAACTCTCCAAAATAAATCGGTGATACATTTTTTTTTACCGATTTTTTTTTTAAAAAAAGAAAAATTTGAACGATTCGGAATAAGTTTCACTATGTCCTTCTTATAGGTCGATCTCATTTAAATTCAGGCCTCCGTTCACTTAAGCAGCTTCTGCTTTTATTGTATAGGTTCTTTAACATTGAGCTTTTCTTGACTGAACTTGAAACCCTTAATAAAAATACTCCCACAATCATCATTTTCTTTTAAATGTATGCGGTTATATTTTTAAATGTCCATTTACAACCCAAAATGTGATTTTCAAAATGTTTTTTCACTCTCAAACCCACCTGCTACGTGCTCCAAGAGCCCATTTTATTTAATTGCTTAATAGAGAACATTAAGCAGTTTCTTTAAGAATCCAGTTTCGCTTCAGCACACACAGCAGCAGCTGCCCAAGTTCCCAGCAACTAAGCAAGAAAAGTAGCAGGCAGCGTTCGGCTTTGCTAGAATGAATGTCAGTTGAAACCTTAAATACCGCTTTAAAAGACTAAATTAAGTAATATAATGTGAATATTAAGATTGGTAATTGTGCAGACAAAATAATTCTTTAAAAAGCAAAGTAAATATATATCAATATATATATCAACTTTGATGATCTGATCCCAGCATCAAAAAAGACCCCTGGTCAAACTTTGACAAATTTTAAATAATTACGCATTTCAAAATCCTCACAATCTAAAGAAGATAGCCTGGACTGAGTTGAAGTAAAGTAAAAATATTAATACTTGTGAATATGTGTTAACTAGGTGGCATACCCTCTGCTGGGAAGAATCCCTACCTTTAAGTAAACAGTAAATTTAAGTAAATAGTAAATTCCTGTCGCTTGCCTCTAATGGTGCAAGGAGTTGCTTGGAGTTGCTGGGGAATCACTGCATCTCTGAAGCAAATCAACACCATCCATTCCAGAGCCTGATCTACAAGGAACTCATAGAAGGCACTGGCACTGTCTGTTGTGGCTGTCTCTTCTGTGGTCAGCTCCACTGGCCTACAGTCTTGGGACTTCTTTCCAAAAGGTTGTATGGCCTTTCCTCTCCCAGCGAATCTCCCTTATAACTCATATTTTATGTCCGTATCCCAAACATGCCATCCATATTTAGTGAATGTCCAGTTGCTTACATGTAACGGCAATAGAATAACAGGAAAGCTCTTCCCAGAAAACCTCCAAAGAAAACCTGGCATTGGTAGGATACTGCGCATGCAGCCCAAAGCAGCTCTATAGGAAGTGAGGCTGGGTAGGGCACAGCTGACCCATGCTGGTATCCATATAGAGCATCAGCGAAGAAGCAGGAACTTTCTTTTCATCACATGCCCTTCTAATCACTTCTCAGTGTCAAAGGAAAGGAACTAATCTGGCTAATGAAGCATTAAGAAAGCAACATAATTAATGGCTACATGGCAGTATGGCATTTTTCAGAGTGTTGTCAGAAAATCGTTTTGAACTGAAATCACTTTCATTCAAAAAATATTTATTGAATGCTGGTTATGTGCTAAAGATACTTCAGATGATCAGTGAGCAAATCAAAGATCCCTGCTTTTATGGAATTGACATTCCAATGAGAGGGGAGAGACGGAGGAGAAACAGGATAAGCAATAAACGTAAGAAATAAACTGTGTAAGACTTTGAAAGGCAAAAAGAATTTTGAAAAAAAAATAAAATAGGGTAAAGGATATAGGCGGGGTGGAGGCACTCTTGTGCTGTATTAAGCAGGGAGATCAGAGGAGGACTTGTTGAGGAGGGAGAGCTCTGCCAAGGCTGGAAGGAAATGTTTTAGTCATGGAGATTATCTGGAGGACAGAGCTTTTCAGGTAGAGGGAACAGCTCCAAGACCTAGAATATTTGTAGGCCTCAAGGGGAGCAGTGTGACTAGAATAGAATGAGATAGTCAGTCAACAGAACAGCCTCCCAGGCCACCGTAAAGACTCCTCTAATTCTGAAAAGCTTGGTTAAAGGCAGATTTTTGGTCTTTACCACTCAGTCCCACTGAATCTGAATCTTTGTGGGCCCAGGGCTCTGCATTTTTAACAGATAATGCAGTTGATACTTACATGTTATAAAACTCAAGACCCACCGCTACAGAGCATGGAGCCAGATATACCTAGGCAGGAAAACTGGGTACCAGGAGACATTGTACATAACACTTCTAGAACCAGGCAGGTCCGTGTTACTAATCAAGACTCTTTCCATTAAATCCTCAATTCAAGCAAGCTTAAAGAAAAAAGGGATTTCACTGACTCACATAACTAGAAGTCAAGGACTACCTTTCGACTCAGCAAGATCCTTGGGCTCAAATGCTATTGTCCCAGTTAGGCCTTCTCCATCTTCCAGTTGTTGTCTCTCTGTTGTCCTTTGCCCTTCAGACATTCTGCAGGTTGGTAGTGGAACTCCCAAATTATTGTCTTCCTAGTTTAGTGACCCGAGCAGGAAAAGATTTTTTTCCCAGATGGCTCAGGCAGCCTTAGTTGCGTCCTTGCTTCTGAACCACTGGCTGGGCTCTGGTGGCTGAGTGATCTGATTGGTCATGCCTAGATCTGGAGGAGGGCAGTCCTCATGGAAAAAGCTTTGTCCAAAAGAAAGGAGTTGTGCAGACTGCGGGGGTTAGGGGGGTCCACTACATCCCTGCTTCTTTTGGTCCTTGGTTTCTCTATTTTTAAAAAGTAGGGAGTTGGTCAAGATGATGTGTCCGATTCCTTATGGCTATAAAGTCTACATAAATTGCTGCAATAAACGCCCCCTTAAAATTGTGCAAAATGAATTGAATGGCATACCGCTTTCTCAGATAACTTTATAGTACTATAAATAAGACACTAAAGGGGTTACCTGCTATGGGATTCTGATGAATAAATAGAATATAGCCTTAGGTCTTAGTAAAGACTAATGACTTAGAACTGCCTTTCTGATGGATCTCCTGCTTCCTACTCATCTGCTTTAATTGGTATACAGAGAAAAATTAAGCAGCATTATGATTCGTGTGGTATTAAGAATACTTAGGTCTCCAAAAATTAGTTAAAGAAAAGAATTTGGAGGGAAAATCTACCTGTCTGTTGAATTGTTAATAGGATACGAGTCCAAACATTTGAGTGTAGACCAGTCTCTTTATGCCACTATCGTTGTCCTTTAGCTGGGGGAGTGGAAGGAGATGGTGGCAATGAAGGACCAATCATCCAGAGCCATCCTGTGACTCAAGGTGACATCTGTTAGGACTGAAGGATAAAGTGCTTATCCTCATGGCTTTTACAAGGTGGACAGAACATGTAGACGTCCAACTCACCAAATGTCAGCCTATACTCCACAGTTTCTCTAAATATATTCCAAAGACCACCTGTAGCAGCATCTCTTGAAATGCTTAATTAAAAGTCTGGGATGCCCCCTAAACTTATATTAATAAAATCAGAATCCTCAAGATTAGAGGCCTGGGAAACTCCATGTGAATAAGATCCTCAGATGACTTCTCTTCTCATTAAAGTTGAAAAGTGTCACTTTACACTTTGCCCTTAAGCTTGAATTGGGGCTGGATGGCTGAGAATTCCCTTCTCCTCTGCTCGTCACATTCTTCGGGTTTCCCACGATCCTTTATGACAAGGTAGTCCCTTTTCTCTTTCAAAGGTATTCTTGTGGCAAGTACTTTAACTAGATTTCATCTGTGCAAAAATATGCTAGGAAAGAAAAGGTCCCAGTGAATATCCATGCCTGGGATGGGACAGGTGGAGGGGGTTGGGGGTATGCTGGAGGGCAAGGGAGAGCTAAGCTTGCGGCGGACAGGATGCAAACACACTTGGATGGTTTTCTGGTTTAGCTTAAGACAAACCCAGTGCACAGTTTATGGAAGGATACTGCATATTTCAGCAGTCCAAGGTGCCAGTGAAATGCTTCTCACATTCTAGAGAGCACTCGAGGGACGCCCACATCAGGTCTTTATTCTGAGAAGGGAGTTCAATAATATGGCACTGATAACCTTCTGAAAGATGAACAAAAAAATTAGAATACAATACAACCAGTAGGAATAAGATTCTGTTTGGGGTTTACTAATGCTTAAAGCGCCCCTTAGTTACAGAGAAATGTGGGCTTACGAATACAACATTAACAATTTAAGAGTATCTGTCGGGCTGCATGGATGGAGCCTGTAGTCCCAGCTACTCCAGAGGCTGAGGCAAGAGGATCACTTGGGCCCAGAAGTTTGAGGCTGCAGTGAGCTATGACCACACCACCACACTCCAGCTTAACTATCTCAAAAACAAACAAACAAAAAACAATTTAAGAGTATCCCATCAACCACATCCCCCCTTCCCACTCTCTTCCATCACTCTCCCCTGACGCTAAAATTGGTTATAGCTGAAATACCTCCACTTAGCAGTCACTACTTGGGGTTAAGGCTTTGCATCTTTAGAAATCTTCCTGTGTAAGCTAACTGCAAGTGGTGAGCTTTTACTATCCCAAGGTCTTAATTAGTTATTAACTTCTTAGGAAAGATTAATTTATTAGATTGCCTTTCCGGAGCTTAGTATCCAGACTGATTCATCTTGACAAAGCGCAGGGTGGGGATAAAACAGGGAAGTCTGGAGCGGGGTGAGACAGAGAGGTGCAAAGCTCGGACTGGACTCACATGGTGCACTAGGGGACTAGGAAGGGGACACAAATTGAAGGGAAAAATGTGTGGAAAGATGAAGTGAGAGAGGCAAATACAAAAGCAACATCTTTGGCCGCAGAGGATGCTTCTGCTCAGGACAGTCAGGACGGTCCAGGCGGGAGCAAGATGGGTGGCTCTGTCGGTCTAGGGGACAGGCCCCAGTCCTGACCCTGAGCTAACAGGAGACCTGGGCACCCGTTCTGGGCCTCCACTTCCTCATCCAAACAATAAGGCGGTTCCCTTCTAACCTTAAGATTCTGAAACTGGAACTCCTGACAATCTAGCAGGGACAGAAAGAGGGAACAGGAAAAGAGGGAAACATGAAGGAGAAAAATAGGGGAGAGAGCTTATCACGGCCCTTCAAATCTCTCCCAAGCTCTTATAGCGGTTTCTTAGGGCAAAATGTCAATTTCCAATGTTAAAGAAACACCCATGTGGGAGGGTGGATAGTCATGGGTAAGACTCAGAGGAGAGATTTTAGTTTAAACATACACCGTATAAATTCAATTACTATATGCTCAGAAATGAGAAGAGTTGTTTCTCATTATCAGCCTTATAACATTTTGGGGGGAAAAGTGCATTTTTCTTGATTTGACCAATGAAATTCTTAAACTTTAGGTCCTTAAACTTTTAGGATTTCTGAGAACAATGACTTGATCCACTCCCGATCTATCTACTGGTCTGATGTCTAGTAGATTTGACCTTCCTTTATCTGTCTTTAACCCCTGAGTTAAGAGGAGGGAAAAAAAAAAACAAAGTTAAATAGTTGTCACTAAGCTTAGGCAATGATGCAGGCCCTTAGCTAGAAATTTTATGTAAAATAAGGAGCAAGTTAAAAGCATTACATCAAAGAGAGGATGTGCCAATAGAGGCACATCTCAGACCCAGAGGAGAATGCTCTCAGCAAGGAAGAAAATAACAAAATTATTCAGGTGCAAAGCAGGGTGGGTTCATTGAGCTGTTACTGGAATAAAAACAGAGTAACTGCTGAAACAGTCCCCTCCAACCACCAATGTACATGATGAACCCAAACGATGGAGAGACAAGTGTGCCATAGCAGTACACTGTGTGTAAGAGAAGGAGGAAATCCATGATCTGTTGAGAAAGATTTCCACAAGAGATAATTAAAATCATTTTTAAAAATATTGTTTACTCAAAGAGGCTTAAGATTCCATTATTTGAAAAATCTACTTGTATAGATGAGACCGCTCTCAGTGATTTTCATGGAGTGTGAAAGTATTAGAAAGTTAATTATTTGCTCTGTACCTTTTTTGAAAAGATTTTTAATAAAGGAACTATATAATCAGTATGCCATTTTCCATGGACATTCTTGCATCTGTAGATGAATATGTCAAAACCTTCTGCTCCAGCAAACTGATATGCCCCATGTCCCTCTAGTGTCTTCTGATTTTATCTACAATTGTTTTATAATCATTTCTCCTGGGAATGGGAAATCCTCGACTAGCAGACGCTGTGCCGACAATGTATGGTTTTGAACAAATACTCTGAGTTTTAAAGTTAGTGTTGTACTCCTGCCTTCTTAGCTTTCCCTGGGCTCCGTGTATAAGCCAGGGCGCTGCCCCTGAATATATGAGCTTCCCTTAGCTAAATGAGATCTTAAATAACGACACTGGTGGGGTCATCGTTAAAACAGACCTATGTTAAAAGAATAATATTTAGCCTTGGGGAGGCAACCTGTTCTTTTGATGATATTATATCTGTCCTTCAAGCCAATGATTATTTTCCAAAAATCAAAGATTTTTTTTTTTGCCAGACATCTGGGGATGCCTGCCCCTTGTACCAGTGGTACCAAAGCTCACCAAATGTCATCAGTGTAGATCAGCCCTTGACGGACTGAAAAAACTGTATTTTTTACAGTTTAGGTACCCGAAGTAAACAAATCGTAAGTGTACAACTATGTTAATTTTTGCATGTATGTGAGCGTGTTTACATAACCATTACTCTGATGAAGATGCAGAATGTTTTTAATACTCGAGAAGGTTCCCTTGTGCCCCTTCCCAGTTAATACACCCCTGAGGTACTCAGTATTCTAACTTCTATCACCTTAGATTGGTTTTTGAGTAAAGATGTTTGTATGCATGCATGTATTTATTTTTAAAGTAATATATCAAGTAACCATGCGCTAGACACCGTTTGGTAGCTAGAGATACAGAGTTGAACAAGGCAGATGAGTCCTCTAGGCTCTATGGGCCTCACATTCTGGTTGAGAAACTGATAGTAAACCAATTATCAAATAAGACAATTTCAAACCATGAAGAAATGACAAAAAGAATAAAACAAGGTAATTGATAGGCAATAAATGGGTAGAGTAGAGCAATACTGGATGGAGAGGGAGCGGTATCTGCGGAGTTGACATTTTAGCTGAGAACTGACTGATGCAAAGCTGGGAAAGAAAGCCCCAGAAGAGAGAACTGAAAGTGCAAAAGGCCTAAGACAAGAAGCAGCTCTGTGCCAGGAGGAACTGAAAGGCCAGTGTGGCTGGACATGGGAGGTGAGGAGCAGAAGGAGAAAGTCTTTTAAGAGATGTTGTAAGAGAGGCAACCAGAGCCAGAAAACAGTGCCTTTGTGGGCTAGGTGATTTCTGAAGAAGAGAATAGACACTGAGGATAGAAAATATATATCTAATGTATTCTATTAATTAATTTAAAAAAAAAAAGCTGTTCCCAGAAACAGCCTTCAGTAAATAAATAATAGCCGCTGGGTATGACTTGCGACTGGGTGGCAGGTCCACAGGGGAAGAACTCCAAATCAGAGGACTTTCTGAAAGCGTAATTACACATATTGAATGTGACAAAAGGAAAACAGTTTTTAAGGTAGCAAATACTAAAGAGAATTTGGATAATGTAGATGCTATTCTTCACATTTTTCTATGGCTAATTAGAGAGAGCTTGGAAACACACAATGCTGCCCACAGCTCTGCCAACCCATTATGGGCTCTTCTTCTTTCAGATAAATGAAGCCCTTGGTTACCACCCCCAGCTTGTCTTAGAACATCCATTGTATTAACAGAGTAGATGAGTAAAAATAATAGCCTTCCGAATATCTGTAAAGGGTAGCTTTCTCTTATTAGTAGATACTTACAAGTTCAAATCACATCTCCATGTTAATGAAGCAACTCCCGAATTTACTTTGCTCTTGAAACTCTAGTTTTCAATTTTTCCCTTTTACCAGAAAATGTGATATTTGGCTGGGTGGCTTAGTTAGGGAGTTAATAGTTTCATTGTATGTAACTAAAAGATAATTAGTAATTATGTAAAATCTTTGAGATACATATATATATATATTTATCTTCTCTTTAGTAAATATCATGTATACATTTCTCATTTTAAAAAGCATTTCTAATCATATGTATTGACCCAAATATATATAACTTAAAGATAAGCTGAAAACGAATAGCCAATTGGCATCTTTAAAACTCACTCTTTATTAAACAAAACCATGATGTTTTTTAAAAAAATCAAATATGCATAATGGGAGATATTAAATGTCATGGCCAGGATAAAATCTGAAGAAGAAAAAAAATATCAAGACAACTGCATTTCAGTTAAAATTTTTAACAAGAGATTAAGTCACTAGGTTTATTGCATTTATAAAAATATAATAGCAATGTGTGCAAAGTGCCCCTAAAAAACCTGAGTGAAAACAGAAATGAAAAAAAATTTCATGACTTCAACTATCAAGATACCTGAAAGCATAAAGATATTTGGTTGACTTTTCCATTATCATCCAGATTTAATTTTATGTAGTACAAAGGGAAAGTCTCCACCCTTCCGCTGCCACTCATTTTGGCTCATTTCTTAATTATTCCAGGATTCCATGAACTGCTTCCTCTGACACAAGATCTAACAAGCCTACAGACTAAAATGCAGCTGTTTATGACATTAAGTAGGAGGCCACCTGGTACAGGGGAAAGCTTTCAGAGATGTCATGATCTGCTGACACTCTCTGGACATCTAGTGATAGGCCAGGAATCAAATCCCAACACCATCATTTCCCTGAGGGTGATTTTTCCAAGTACCTTAACCTCTCTAAGAGTCTCACATTCCTGCAAAATTGAGACAATAGTATTTGTTTCATAGAGTTATTGTGAGGGTTAAATGGTATACAATAAGCACTTATTATTATATTAATATATGCTGCTTGTTTATATGAATATTCAGGTCAGCCACTAACTTTTTGTAACTTTGTACCTTTTTATGTAACTCTGAGCAAGGCATTAACCTCTGGGTCTAAGGTTCCTCATCTATAAATTGAGTGTTGAACAAGATGAGCCCTATGTTTCCTTCCAACTCCAACATTCTGTAATCCTTACTATTTGTTATTTCAGTTTTTCATCTTTATAATGGGCATAAAAGAGCACCTACTTCATAGAATTTTTGAGAGGATAAAAAGTTAATTAAGACCATAGAAAATCTTAGAAGCGTGCCTGCCATGTAGGAAGTCCTTAAACATGGCAGCTTGTGATGATGACTCTAACGATGACTCCATTTGTGGATCCTGTGGCCGCAGTAAAACATTCAGTATTAGAATGAATGGTGTCTCTTCTTTCCTGATTCAATGCCAGAGTTACCAACATTTTATCCTTTAAAGTTTCTTCAAGACTAAACTCCTTCACTGCTCAGTAAGAATTATGTAAAGACTTCCCAGTGTAGATACCCTTGTCTGCATATATTTTTTCTTTTGGTATTCCTGTCTTAAGAAATTAATTGACTCATTTATGGCCATTCTCTCTTTTTGTGAGCCTGGATATGTGTTCACTTTCATCCTAAAGAAGTACAGCCCCCAAGTCCCACACATGTTGGCAAAACTCACTAAACTTACCTAGAGAGTTTCCTACAGTTTCCTGTTTCAAATTATTTTAAATAATAGTAACTCAAACATGCTAATGTTTCATTGACACATAAAGAAAAGTTTTGAGTTACTCGGAACTGGGTTTGTGCAGGTCATTTCCTAACTCTCCCCAAGCTTTTAACGAATGTGAAATGCCACACACAATTAAATAAGCTAGCCAAGCCAAAGGAACCGGTGAGTGCATTATAAATAGCAACCAAAATTATACTTCAGATGTTAACTGGTTTGTCCTGATTTAATAACGAATTACATCATTTGGCAAATGAGAAAGGATCTTCACGATTAGCTTCCTCATCCAAACTTCTAATAGTTGAAATGTATTATTACCGTCTGGTGATAACAGCCTCATTTCAAGTAGTCAGGGCTTCTATGCCAAAAAAGCACTCTCCTAAGTTTTGTGATTGGCAGGCCCAGTGAGAAGTCTAAACCAAATGAACCACGGAGATATAGCTCCAGCTCTGTAGAATTTCCTTCTAGTTTGTGGCAGTCTTATTTTCTTTTTGCAGTTTTACACTGCAAAGGAAATGTCACAATCAAAGTTGTTTTTATTTCGGATCTTAATCCTGAAGGATGCACTACCTACACTTGTCAAGAATGTTTGGATCTTTTAAAAATTGTTTCACACCCTTTACCAAATGGCAATAATTTTAGCACCCTTTATCCTTTGGGAAAATAATTTGAGAGTGAAACTGAGAATGAAATAGAGGCTAGAGTTTTAACTCAGAGAAACATCATGAATCTGGCAGTCCTTTATTGTCCCACATATTGTGCTAGGTTCTAGAAAAAGGCAAGATAAATCTTAATGCTTTCAAAAACGTTAGAATGTGGTAGGGAAGATAGAGTTAACATACACGCAACAACAGCCAAAAACGTAGACGAAGGTGAAAAGGCAAGTGCTAAATAGTGTGGCGTAGATTATAAATGACATCAGTTTTCTTCGTAGGTGTTATGGACTGAATGTTTGTGTTTCCCAGAATTCGTATGCTGAAATCTAATCCCTAATGTGATAGTGATGGAATTTGGGGGTGGTATCTTTGGGAGGTAATTAGGCATAAGAGTGGAGCCCTCATGAATGAAAATAATGCCCTTATAGATTAAACAAAAAGGGCAGAGAGCTAGCTGGCTCTCTTTCCACCAGGTAAGGACAGAACAAGAAATCAGCAGGCAGTCTGTAACTCAAAAGAAGGCCCTCACTAGAAACCGACCATGCTGGCACCTTGATCTTGACTTCCAGCCTCCAGAACTATGAGAAATAAGTTTTCGTAGTTCGTAAAGTACCCAGTCTATGGTATTTTGTTACAGTAGCCTAGACTGAGACAATAGGTAAGAAAAAAAATTTGGATGCATGAACTTTAGGAAAACAATTAGAAATGAAATGCAAATAACAAGCTAGAGAATGACTCTAGAGGGCCAACTTGGATTATGGTCATCTTATCTCCATGTATCTCCATTCCCAGTCATCTACCAGACACCCAGCACTTTATCTGTGTCTTGGTAGATTTGAATAGCTTAGAAATTCCAAGGCTGGGCAAAACAAAGGATTCCAATAATAGTGGCTGCATCATTACTAGGTACATCCAGAAGACAGTTAAGATTAAGTCCATGTTTGTCAACGGGGAGGCTGAGAATGGGAAAAGCGAAATAACCTGCATGGATCACCCAGCCAGCAAGTGAGAGGGCAGGGAATCAAGTCCAGGTCTAAGAACTCTAAAACTGCTGACCAGACTCCTCACAACTTCTCTTAACAACCAATTCCCTCTTTGGTCAACTCTACAAAGGGACCATATACTTGACAGTGAAAGGGGAAGGTATAATAAATATGTTTGGTCAATTGGCATGAAGTCCAGGGCCAACTAGGATTATGGTCATCTTCTGTGTATCTCCATTCCCAGACATCTACCAGACACCCAGCACTTTATTTGGGAAGCTTAGGGCCAGTTACTTGGAGTAAATTGATTAAAGTCTCAAAATTCCAGAAAGTTCTTCCATTTTAAAAGAGCCTAGAAAAAAACAGGTACGATTAAAGGAATCACTGACAGTGAAACTTCAGGTAGGCAGGTCCCTGATAATAAGAACTATTTCAAAACAACATTATTTTCCTGGTGCCTGTCAAATCACATTTCTCATACGAGCTGTGGCCAGCCAGGTATTTAAGGATAATTGGTCAGCTACACAGATAGATTCAGAAGCAAACACTCTAAATTAATAAGGCAGAAATGAAGATTCTGCTCAAGATGTTCAGCTCTACTCGGACCTCTATTAGAATGTCATATCCAGTTTAGAACCTGACAACTTAAAAAAATATATAGAAAATTTGGTGAGCATTCAGAAGAGACCAAAAGACTAAAGCAAAATTATAAATGTGTTTAAACGTTTAAAGCTACCAAAATGTACCGTGTTTCATTAAAATGATATATGTCCTTGACTCATACGAGTTCACAAATGTCTAATGGACATAGATATAGGAACAGAATATCAAGTACCTGTGTACTATTTGTATAAAATCTAAGTTAAAATGCATTTCCATACCAAATATGTGTGACATGTAAAATAATATTCTCTATGCATTGTCTTACTTTTGGTCATTGTAAATTTTATTTTTATCTGTAAAAAAAAAGATGTCTACAAACAAAATTAATGGAAAAAAGCAAAAAAAGAGTACTAAAAGAGGTAACGAGGACATGGAAAAACACCAACACATAGAGACATGTAAAAACACTCAAGCCAGGCTCAGAGAACCAGCATCCCTGACAGCAAGTGTTGTTAAACATCAGAATGGGTTGCTAAGGAAGGTTAGGGAATCTCCCTTTCCCAGAAGTCTTTAAAAATAGGATCACATCTGTTCGAATGGGATAATGGTGGTACTGCCTAACTGGGCAGCTTCTTAAGCAAACCTGTACTCTGGTAATTCTACCATTTCTATTTCTGAGTGTAATAAGTAACAAATAACTTCAGTTCACCTAGCAAACCGGGACTTACAATGACTTATAATATGAATTGTATTATAAAACTATTTGCATCGCTATTTGTGATGCAAAGGTAGGTAATTGAGTTATTCAGGATATACTTGAATTTGCAGCAAAGGCTCAAAGCTTATTTACTAATTTGTAATATTTCCCCCAAATATTATAAAACCAGAAAGGTACAGAGTTTATGTCCTTCCAAGAAAGTTATAGATAAGGCAAAAGCAATGCACAGAATCCTATATTCGATGTTTAATTTTAACTGAGTAGTGCCTGTATCCAGTGGGGTAGATGTTACAGGAAGGCAGGATTAGATAAACCTTATTAAAAATTGGAGTCTGCCAGACCAACATCTTAAGAAGTAAAAAGGTATTTGCTCCCTAGAGAGAATTTAGACTGTGATCCAGATGTATCTGTTCTGCTCCCACCATTGTCAAAATGTTGCTTCCCACTGTTCTATCACACTATTTGCGCCCACTCTATTTGATTGCACTTGTATTTGTTCAGCTCCTGCTTTTTGTCAGGCGTGAAGAGAAAAAGCCCACATTCCCATATAATCTAAAAAAAGGCAAGGGTTGGTCCAGGTGTGGTGGGGTTTTACACTAATGTAATTTTGGAGATGCATTTTAAGAAAAAGAATACAAAATTACAAATACAAAATTAAGATGAGAAGAGTTACCACACAAAGAAAAGTAATCACAGCAAATTACAAGTTTTAAGATTCTCATAAATACCAGAAATATCACAAAATCTAGGCAAAAACTATATGTTTTATTGATATTAATTAACTGATGCACATCTATAATTCTATTTGTCTTACATTTTGGTTGCATATTGTTGATCACATGATAAGAATTTTGATATATTATTTCCTGTAGGGAGAAAAGAATGATAATTCAGTCATTCTTCTGGTATGATTGATTGAAACTTGTTTTCTTTCTGCTTCACAACTCATTCAATATTGTAAGTACCTTATCAGAACTTTTGTCAAATACAGTAAAGCTTCAATCAATTCTTTCATACGTGAACTGCAAGAGCTGCAACATTTCAGGGCATTGCAAATTTTCTTGTGTGTGAATAATTTTAAATACTCTTTCAATTGATGATACTCATTTACCAGCTCATCACTGATGTCCTTATTGTAATAGTGTATTGTGAATTTGATTTTATCTCTGTCAATGTTGGTATTGTGTATCAAATTTGAAAGAAATTTAAATATTTTTCCAATGAGTTCATGTGATTATTATTCTTCATTAATTGGATTATCAAAGAATAAAAAGTCTATTCAGTACTTATCTCTTCCTCTGAATGAATTATTGTTGCTCTTTGTACTGTCTAAAAAATATTTCTGTTACAATTTACTTCTTAATGTCAGAATAATTTCGATTGATTTTATCACTCACTTTTCATTCATATTCCATCAGTTCTCATCTGGATTTCCTCTCCATTCTTTAATAAATTAATTCATAGATGACAAAAGAGTTGCTTTTCATATGTATGTCCAAATCAGGAGTCATTGATTTTTCAAGGTTTTTTTTTTTAGATGTTCTAAAACATCTATCCACATTGCAGTTAAAATTAAGTATTTATGCCTTATTAAATTTTTGAATAAATCTTTTCACATCTCATTTGTGTTTCTTTTCCACACCTTCAAAAAATATATTCCAGAGTCACTAAATTGCACTGTGCAATGTTTCAAGACTTGAACAGCTTTAGTGTGGGCAAACCAAGTCATGTTGTTACCTTCAGATGCTTGAAAGAAATACTCTTGTTGGCATTTTTTAAAAATTGAGGTATAATTACCATTCAATAAAATGCACATATCATAGTATTCAGCTCAATGAGTTTTACACAAACCTATATAACAATCACCTGAAACAAGACAGAGAACATTTCCACCTTCCAGAAAGTTCTTGTCTCCTTCCCATCCAGACTCCCTTCCTCAGCCACCTCCACACTCAGAACAACCATTTTCTGATTTTTATCACCCTGCATTTTATCTATTGTTGGACTTCACATAAATGAAGTCACATAATAGGTAATCTTTTGTGTCTTATTTTGCTTGGCATGATTTTGAGGATCAATCATGTTTTGTGTGTATCAGTGGTTTGTTCTATTTTATGACTGTTATTTCATTCTATAAGAATATCATAATTTTTTATTCATTGTTCTATTGATGGACATTTTGGTTTTTTCCAGTTGGAGCTATTATGAACAGGGCTTCTTTGAACATTCTTGGTATAGACATATGTTTTCATTTCTCTTAGATAAATACCTGAGAATACAATTGCTCAGTCAGAGGGTAGATGCATGTTTTACTTTGTGAGAAATATGGCAGATGTATTTCAAATATTCCATCCAAAAGGAAAACACAAACAAAACATGTAATTGTTGCACAATACTGAAGTGGCCCATGAATTAAGGTTCTGTAAAGGCCACTCTTCCTCCATCTGCACTCTTTCTCACCCAGGATCATTCTCTGACCCAGCCAAGGAGAACAACTTGCTATTTTCTGAGTATGTGCCTCAGTCTCTCCTCTGTGAGTCTCCCTACAAGGTACTTCCTCTGGGTGGCAGTCCTTCTCTTATCTTTTACCTGCCCTATCCATTCTTGCAGACTCAACTTTGTCATTTTCATCTCTGGGAGGCCTTTCATATCACCCTCCCCCAAACTCCCATCACCCCTGTCAAAGCTGAATTAAGTGCCCCTACTCTATGCTCCTGTAGAAACTCATATTCATCCTTATAATTGGTCATTTGTCTGTCTCCACCACTGGACTAGAAGCTCCTCAAGGGTGGAGTCCTGATCACCATTAGAATCTAATGCCTAGCAAAGTTCTTGACAAGAACAGGTGCATAACAAATGTCAGCTGAATCCGTGAATAAATACTTGAGCAGATTTGGTATTGTTGTTGGGGTTAAGGCAGTTTATTTATACTTTGTGGTATTCAGGCAGAAATAAGCCTGTTAGTAACATAGGTCTGGATTCAGGTACTGGGCTTATGGGCAGGAGGTGGGCTACAGGTATAGATACAGGAGATCCCCTCACTCTCAACCACACTGTATATAGGCAAGTGTTGAAAGTTTGGGATTTGATGCAAACACCTGGGGAAAGTCGCCATTTTTTAAAGGAATTGAGAGAGGATGAGCAGGGACCACATTGCAGTAGATTGTGGTGGAAGTGGGAGGAGAAAGCTAAAGGCAAACTGTTAATTCAAGAAGTTTGGTGCTGAGATTCCAAGTAGAGCAATTAAGATAATACCCCACCAGATGGGTAAGGCTGAATAATGCTATGTTCCTTTCACTTTTATTTTCATTAGTTCAAGAAAGAAAAGACAACTGAGACCATTTTCACATTGAGGCACCAGACTCATTGGAGAGAGACTCTTATGTGACCGATATAAGAAGATATACAAGAGAAAAATTTAGCTTGCATGAAGTTTTTGTTGAGGTCTCACACCATTAAGTCATGATAAGGATTTTTGTTTGTTTGTTTACCATCCTCAATGACTGGAGACTGCCTCACACCTTATTTTCAATTCAAGGCATTGATTAAAATAGGAGATTAAAAGACATAGCAGCACAGCATAGCTGTGCTGCACAATTCACAGCACAGCTATGCTGTACAGCACAATTCACAATTGCAAAGATGTGGAAACAACCCAAGTGTCCATCAATACATGATGGATTAATAAAATGTGGTATATGTATACCATGGAGTACTATTCAGTTTTAAGAAACAATGGTGATATAGCACCTCTTGTATACTCCTGGATAGAGCTGGAATGCATTCTACTAAGTGAAGTATCCCAAGAATGGAAAAACAGGCACCACATGTACTCGCCATCAAATTGGTATT
>CAUYSK010098855.1:0-15251 GCA_963575035.1 Avahi laniger
AATCCATTTACTGAATGACCAAAAAGCTGCTAGTTTGTTTTTCTTTTTCTTTTTTGAGACAGAGTCTCACTCTGTTGCCCGGGCTAGAGTGAGTGCCGTGGCGTTAGCCTAGCTCACAGCAACCTCAAACTCCTGGGCTCAGGTGATCCTACTGCCTCAGCCTCCCGAGTAGCTGGGACTACAGGCATGTGCCACCATGCCAGGCTAATTTTTTCTATATATTTTTAGTCATCCAGATAATTTCTTTCTATTTTTTTAGTAGATGCGGGGTCTCACTCTTGCTCAGGCTGGTCTCGAACTCCTGAGCTCAAACGATCTACCCGCCTCAGCCTCCCAGAGTGCTAGGATTACAGGTGTGAGCCACCACGCCCGGCCTGAGCAATAACTTCTAAACTTAGTCTTGCATCTAATGTGCATTTAGAGTCAGCTGTTAGCACTGCCACTCACCCCGTCCCATCCCTGTTTTTCACTCTGACTTACCTACTGAACTGGCACCGTCCTTTGCCTCATACTGGCCAGATTCCATAAACTTGGCCTGTAGCTCCCTTTCCAGCTCTTCTTCAGAGTCCTCTTCATAATAATCTTCCTCTTCATCATCCTCATCCTCCTCCTCATTGTCGTCATCGTCGTCGTCGTCGTCATCATCATCATCATCATCACTGTTACTACTAGGACCACTGAACGTCTCCCGAAGCATATCATATTCTATCAATTTTAAGCAAGAGGAAGGAGAAATTACCTGAAGCTTTGCAAATGACTCCCACTCCAGATACAATCATATTCCTTACATTCAAATTCACTGGGCAACCAGTGAATTTTATAAATCATC
Source organism: Avahi laniger (assembly GCA_963575035.1). NCBI lineage: Eukaryota > Metazoa > Chordata > Mammalia > Primates > Indriidae > Avahi > Avahi laniger. The sequence goes on from CAUYSK010098855.1 coordinate 830, forward strand.
TTTCTCACAGGAGGATTATTCCCTTCATAAAACAAGGACAGTAAATGAAAAACACTATAACATTCATTCACATATTCAATGATCCAGACATCTAGAGAATCTAAGCATCCACAAGAAGTTAGAATACCAGGGGTGGATGGGACATTAGAACACCAACCTACATTTAAAGCACTGAGACACCAATAGGAGGGAAGAAGGGTAAAGGCATTCTTTTTCTGTGATTCACCTGTGAATCTATGGAGAATGATCTGATACCGAGTCAACAGCTGTCCTATCTGAAGCTCCTGCTTTGCCTTAACTAAATTACCTGAGATGTGACCTTGATTGTACCCACTCATTCCTGGGGCTATCTCAGAGCCTGGACTGGAACCTTGACTTTCTATTTCCTTGGTTTCATCTTCAGTAATGACTTCCCATCCTGAAAGGAGGCAGTCAAGGAAAATGCAGAAGGAAAGGAGAAGGCACAGTTGAAGAGGAAAAGATTCTGGCTAAAGGTGCTATTTAATTTAGTCCAACTTTAGGCTATTTGTGGATTCCTAGTTTAGAGAAGTGCCTTATATTGAATTACACAAGTAAATAAATGTCTATTACATGATTTTACTGTTCCTAGCTAGAACGTAACATTTCCAAAAATCTTAAGTTCTACACATCAAAACTGGCACACAAATATCAAATGAGGGTTTGTCAGCACATGCAGATGGGGTGGAACAGACTATGCAGAAAATATTTTTATAAAGGATACGTGCACAGATAGCTTCAGCATCTGAAGACAGCAGTCTCTTTACTTCCTTTTCCACATCTGGAGAGTCAGTGCACTGAAGCGAAGTTGGCGGGAGGATACCAATACCGTCAATTAACACTTCGTGTTCTGCAGAAATGCCCTTTTCCTACATACCAATGAATTCAAATGATTAGACCTTTTTAGATGCCAAATTTCTACTTCAGTTCTATTTATGAAGGAATTTTTAGCCGTGGTCTAAATTTTTTTATGGTAAACCTATTTTTTTCCCAATTAAACAAATTATTTGAGACATTTAATCTTTTCAATTTGCAACTCTATGGTAAAGATCTCTCTCAGAGGTGCAGCCCTTAGGTCTCAGTTATTAATTATTTGCCCTGATTCATATTGGCAAAGAACTATAATTCCTTATTAGCTGTTTAGAAGTAATTTGGTTTAAAGACCCAAATTCTCAGATTTCACTTCCCCACATCTTTATTTTTTTATTTATTTATTTGTTTGAGACACAGTCTCACTCTGTGGCACCAGCCTAGCTCGCAAACTTCTGAGCTCAAGCGATCCTCCTGCCTCAGCCTCCCAGTAGCTGGGACTACAGGCATGCACCACCACACCTGGCTAATTTTTTTTTTCTATCCGGCTAATGTTTTCTATTTTTAGTAGAGACGGGGTCTCGCTCTTGCTCAGGCTGGTCCCGAACTCCTGAGTTCAAGCAATCCTCCTGCGTTGGCCTCCCAGAGTGCTAGGATTATAGGCATGAGCCACTGCGCCTGGCCCCCACATCTTTATTATTAGATATGTTCCTACAAAAACTGGATCTTAGCTACATGTTCTCCCTTGAATCCGTTTTAGATAATTATCTCCACAGCAACCAACTTGTCATGCCACAAATAGAAATTAAGACTTTGAGGGGGAATAAGCAATTGCAAACAATTGCTACTATAAATGAACCCTGGCCTCCAAGGAATAGCATTTGAAATAAGTATCAGAGAAAAAAGCAGATCAGAATACAGAGTCAGTGGCCAAATTGTATCTTTTCCTAGGAGTCACTAGACAACGAACAATGAATTCATTATTCAGTGAATCAAACCCAGTGCACTTGTATGGGAGTGGGGGTTAGGGGTGAGAAGGAAAGCTCGAAAGTAACCTTTATGATTTATTTGATTTGTTTGAAACTAATGAGCTATTAAACAAAACACACTAAGGGTAAACAATGAAGTTATGATTGCTCTACCTCAGTAAAGCTGATTTCTTCCGTTTGTTTGAAATCACTGGGCTATGAAATAAAACACAATAAACAATGAAGTTATATTATGATTATTCTACTTTAGTAAAGCTTAAAGAGCTCTATAACTATTCTTAACTTAGTTTTACATTTAGTAGCCACTCAATAAACGCTGTTGACTGACAGAATATAAAAGCCAAGGCAACCGTGTTCATGGATTGGAATACTCAAGACAGTAAAGTTGTCAGTTCTCCTCACATTGAACTAGAAGTTTAATGTAATTCCTATTGAAATTCCAGCAAGCTTTTCTGTAGACATAGACAAGCTTATTATAAAATTTATAGGCTCTAGAATGGCTAAAACAATATTGACAAAGAAAAATAAAGTGGGAACAATCAGTCTTCTGATTTCAAGACCTATTATATAGATACACTGTAATACTGGTGGAGGGATTAGCACATGGATCAGTGGAACACAACAGAAAACCCAGAAATAGACCCACACACGTATGCCCAACTGATTTTTAGCAAAGGTGCAAAAGCAATACAGTGAAGGAAGGACAGCCTTTTCAACAAACGGCGCTGGAAGGGCGCTGGAACAGCCTTAGGCAAAAAAAAAGAGCCTTGAACTTAATATCATATCTTTTGTAAAAAAATAACTCAAAAATGGATCACAGTCCTTTTTTTCTTTTTTTCCAAGACAGAGTCTCACTTTGTCACCCGGGCTAGAGTGAGTACCGTGGCGTCGGCCTAGCTCACGGCAACCTCAAACTCCTGGGCTCAAGCGATCCTCCTGCCTCAGCCTCCCGAGTAGCTGGGACTACAGATGTGAACCACCATGCCCGGCTAATTTTTTGTTTCTATTTTTAGTTGACTGGCTAATATTTTCTATTTTTAGTAGAGATAGGGTCTCATTCTTGCTCAGGCTGGTCTCGAACTCCTGACCTTGAGCGATCCTCCTGCCTCGGCCTCCCAGAGGAGGATTACAAGCGTGAGCCACCGCGCCTGGCTCACAGTCTTAAATATAAAATGTAAAACTTTTTTAAAAACATAGATGAAAATCTTCAGGATCTGGGCTAGGCAAAGAGTTCTTAGTTTTAACACAAAAAGCAAGATCCTTAACAGAAAAAAAAATAAGTTGGACCTCATCAGAACTAAAAATTTTTGGTCTTTGAAAGACTCTGAGAAGGGGATGAAAAGATAAGATATAGATTGGGAGAAAATATTTGCAAACTACATATCTGACAAAAGACTTGTATTTATTAATGGAATATAAAAAGAACTCTCAAAACTCAATAATGAAAAAAACCCATTTAGAAAATGGACAAAAGGCATGAACAAACATTTTGTTGAAGTGGATATACAGATGGAGAGCAAGCACATAAGATGTTCAACATCATTAGCCATCAGGGTAATGTAAACTAATATCACAAGGAGATCACTACATACCAATCAGAATGGCTAAAATAAAAAACAGTGACAACACCTAATGCTAGTGAGAAGGTGGAGAAACTAGATCACTCATACATTATTGGTGGAAATGTAAAATGGTACAACCACTCTGGAAAATAGTGGAGTAGTTTCTTATAAAACTAAACATGCAACTACCATATGACCCAGCAATTGTACTCCTGGGCATTTATCCCAGAGAAATGAAGACTTATGTTCACACAAAAACCTGTTCACGGCTTTATTTACAATAGTCAAAAACTGGAAAAAACCCAGATATCCTTCAATGGGTGAACAGTTAAACTGTGGTACATTCATACCATGGAATACTACTCAGCAATAAAAAGGAACAAACTATTGATACTGCAAAAACTTACATGGATCTTAAGGGAATTATGCTGAGTGGAAAAATAAGCTAGTCTCTGATGTTATATATGGTATGATTCCATTTATATGACATTTTTGAAATGGCAAAATTACAGAGATGGAGAACAGATGAGTGATTGCCAGATGCTAGGGACCGGGGTTTGTGGTGGAAGAAAGGTGGGTATGGTTATATAAGGGCAAGAAAAGGGATCCTTGTGGTGGTGAAACTGTTTAGTATCTTGACTATGTAGGTAGATACATGAATCTACGCATGGGATAAAACTGCATAAAACTAAACACACCCACACAAACACATGAGTACAAGTAAAAACTGGAGAAATTTTAATAAGATTGGTGAATTATAATAATGTCAAGTTCCTCTTTGGGATATTGTGCTATAGTTCTGCAAAATGTTATAATGGGGAAAACTGGAAAAAGGGTACATAGTGTCTCTGTTTTATTTCTTACAACTGTATGTGAATCTATAATTCTTTGAACATACAATGTTTAATTAAAAAAAAAGAAGCCAAGCCACAGTACTCCTGTACCTTGCCCAAGGATCTACAAGCCTGAAATAGGGTTAGAAAAATATAACTACAATTCCCAATTCTTAGGTTCTGGATGGGTTCACTTTAAATCCAGATCTTGCGATTGAAAACTAAAAGCATTAGCAGAAATTTCGAATTCATGATTCCTCCAGACCCCTAGTGACTAGGCTATAACCTCAAGGATCAGGTTTGTTTTTATTCACTGCTATATTCCCATCTTCTAACATAGTGCTTGGTGTTTAGCTCGCATTCAATAAGTGTTTACTGAACATATGAATGAATGAACACATTAATTCCCAACTGACTTTCTCCCTTTCCTTCCTACTCACAATCCTCTTCTAATCTACCCAGCAGACACACAAACAACATGCAACTAACCTTTTTGGTTGTTTTCCGGAACCTTTTCTTTCTGACATTCTTAAGTGGTGGAGTAACTAAAATAAAAAATACAACAAAGTGAAACGTATATATGATTGATGGTAGCCTCATATCTATCTGAATTTAATAGAGAAAGCCACTGGCTCATGACATGACTCCTTCCCTTAACAGTGTCTGAGAGCCTAATGAACCAAACACCTAAGTGTGGTAAGAGGTCCCTGGTTCACTAGGAATCAGGATTCAGCAGATAAATGTAGTCAGCCAGAATGAGCACAGGACTGGTGACTTACTGCCATGCTTCCAGGCATACTTCTTCTGTTTCTCCTTTTCATCTTTACTCATTGCTTGAAGATCAGTAGAGGTAACTGGTTCTTCCGGAGAAGAGTGGGGATCAACAGGCTTACACACAAGCATCTACATTTAACAAAGACAAAGAAGTTATTATGGCCATAAATCTTGGGTTAACAATAAATCATGAACATTCTTACTACCAGAAATCTTAGAGCACAGAAAAGACTGATACTTGGCATTTCTAGGACACCAAGTGTTATGTAATATATACCTACATTCTCTCATATTCTCCCTCCTCCTCCCCTTCCCCTCCCCCCCACCAGCAGCATTACATATGGTCTCTGAGGGTTTTTTTTTTTAGCTAGAGAGCTCACCACTGCAGAAGGAATATATTGAAAACAGATATATCTTAACATTTTGATTTAGAGAGGAAATAAGAAATCAACAGCAGAGATGACGATAAGAACCAATTTAAACCTCCAGCGTTAACAGCATACTGCTTTAGCAGAAAGTTCAAAAGATCCCAGCTGCTCATATTTTTTCAATTAATGAAAAGTCACTATAAATGGCAAACAAGGGGCTCTACAAGCTATTTGGACAAAATAAAGTACTGAAAAGCTAAGGATCAAACACCAAACTGGAACATGACATTTCATTCCTATGCAATCGATCTAGAAATTAGAAATGACAAGCAGCCATTCGCCTAGTGGAAAGGAGTGCTGAAAGAGAGAAAATGGAGGGAGAAAGGGATTCCCTGAAGGATGTGAGAGCTAGTACATTAAAAAAAAAACTAGTTCATACCTGGGAAATATCTGCTGTTTTATAAAAGGTTTTTTTATCATGAGTTTTCAGGCTTCCGATAACACAAGGCAAATCAACTAGCTTAGCAGCTAGTGAGACATCTTCTACCTGAACAAGTGCATTCCGCCCATCAGCTGAAGAGAATTAAAGAAGATTAAAGTTGACATCTTCCCAGTGAACTCTTAAGCCTCCGAAGCTTTGAATAATGAAGACTTACATGAGACAAACTAGTCTTTCAGTGAAACCTACTATTTCTCAAAATGCTAGAATTGTGTACACAATTAGAACTTCCCACAGAAAAGAAGGGAGAGTATATGGAGCTCTTTTTTCCCAGTTGGTGTCACCAGTTCAAAAGTAGCTACGTTTCTTGTTAACGAGTGTGAACTAAATTTGAGTGAAGCGGTAAATATTTCATTCTCCTCCTGAAAAGCAAATTCCATCCTTAAATTTAAACCCTTCCCTTTGTTTTAGCAGCATTCAATCATGTCATTGTACATGTGTGTTTTCAAAGGGTTGGGTGAGGGAAGGGTTGACCCTAGAATGGTGCTAATTAGTCTCATATTAAAAATCTCTAGTTAGCTTCACAAAGATAAAGTTCTATACAACAACAAAAAATAAAACAAATAAAAACAAAAAAATAACAAAAAAAAAGAAAAAAAAATTCTATACAATAGCCGTATACTGAACTCTGAATTCTGCTCAGATGTTTTAAATATGAATGTCTTTTGACACAAGAGGACTCAGGTGTAATCTTATATTAAGTTAAAAAAGAAACATGCAGAACCATGTTTGACATGATCCTTTCTGTGTTAATTAACTTTCGAAATATATAGAGAGATTTACATTCTAGTATATGCATAAAAATTTTGTCTGTAAGGAAACACAAGAAGAAATGGTTAATATTAGTAATCTTTGGCATCGAGGCTGGAGCACTGTGAGGAGAGTTTCATTTCTCCTTTTGAACTTTTATTTGAATTTTCTAATCACAAACTTGTATTATCTTTTTTTGTAATAAATGTCAATGAGAGGCCAGGTGCGGTGGCTCATGCCTGTAATCTTAGCACTCTGGGAGGCGAGGAGGGAGGATTGCCCTAGGTCAGGAGTTCAAGATCAACCTGAGCAAGAGCAAGATCCCTGTCTCTACCAAAAATAGAAAGAAATTAGCCGTACAATTTAAAATATACAGAAAAAATTAGCCTGGCATGGTGGCACATGCCTGTAGTCCCAGCTACTCGGGAGGCTGAGGCAGAAGGATTGCTTGAGCCCAGGATTTTGAGGTTGCTGTGAGCTAGGTCGATGCCACGGCACTTTGCCTGGGCAACACAGTGAGACTCTGTCACAAAAAAAAAATTGTCAGTGAGAGTTAACTCAGCGGTGGGATTATAGGCCACTTTTCTTTTCTTCTTTATATACTTCTCTGTATTTGAAAAAAACTAACAAATTTTATTTATTTATTTGAGACAGAATCTCACTCTATTGTCCGGACTAGAGTGCCGTGGCATCGGCCTAGCTCACAGCAACCTCAAACTCCTGGGCTCAAGCAATCCTGCTGCCTCAGCCTCCCGAGTAGCTGGGACTACAGGCATGTGCCACCATGCCCAGCTAATTTTTTTCCATATATTTTTAGTTGTCCACCTAATTTTTTTCTATTTTTAGTAGAGACGGGGTCTTGCTCTTGCTCAGGCTGGTCTCGAACTCCTGAGCTCAAACAATCCGCCCGCCTCGGCCTCCCAGAGTGCTAGGATTACAGGTGTTAGCCACCACGCCCGGCCTGTTTATTTATTTTTGGTTTCTGTGTTTTAGGCAGACAAGCCTTACATGAAAACATTTATTTATTTTTGCTTTAGGAGCTTTTAAAAATTAACATTTTTTATTAATAATCAACAAATCATAATTATATTTACACAGTACAATGTGATGTTTTGATATATGTATACAATGTGGAACGATTAAATCAAGCTAATTAACATATCCCCACTTAACATTTTTGTGGTAATACATTTGAAATTTACTCTTAGTTATTTTAAAATACACAATATATTATTATTGACTACAGTCGCCCTGCTGTGCAAGAGATCTCAAAACTCATTCCTCTGTCTAGCTGAAACTATGTACCCTTTAACCAGTAATTCCTCATTTTCTCCATCACCCCCCAAACTCCAGTCTCTCGTAACCATCATTCAACTCTCTACTTCTATTAATATGAGTTCCACCTTTTTTAGATTCCACATATGAGACCATGTGGTATTTGTCTTTCTGAGCCTGGCTTATTTTACTTAGCATAATGTCCTCTAGATTCATCCATCGTGTTCCAAATAACAGAATTTTGTTCTTTTTTAAGGCTGAAAAGTATTCTATTGTATATACATACCACATTTTCTTTATCCATTCATCTGTTAATGGACACTTAGGATGATGCTCTATCTTGGCTATTGTGAATAGTGCTACAACGAACATGGGATTGCAGATGGCCCTTTGACATATTGATTTCAAATCCTTCGAATATATTCCCAGAAGTAGGATTATACGGTAGTCCTATTTTTAGTTTTTTGAGGAACCTCCATACTGTTATTCACAATGGCTATACTAACCCAGGCTCAGTGGCTCACGCCTATAATCCTAGCACTCTGAGAGGCTGAGGCGGGAGGATGGCTTGAGGTCAGGAGTTTGAGAGCAGCCCGAACAAGAGTGAGACTCCGTCTCTACCAAAAATAGAAAAAAATTAGCCAGGCGTGATGACATGTGCCTGTAGTCCCACCTATTCAGGAGGCTGAGGCAGGAGGGTCGCTTGAGCCCAGGAGTTTGAGGTTGCTGTGAGCTATGATGATGCCACTGCACTCTACCCAGGGCAACAGAGCAAGGCTCTGTCTCAAAAAAAAAAAAAAAAATGGCCATACTAATTTAAATTACTACCAACAATGTGCAAATGTTCCCTTTTCTCTGCATCCTCACCAATACTTGTTATCTTTCTTCTGTTTGATAAAAGTCATTCTAACACGTGCAAAGTGGTATCTCATTGTGGTTTTAATTTGCATTTCCCAGACCAGGGCAGTGGTTCATACTTATAATCTCAGCACTTTCAGAGGCCAAGGTGGGAGGTTTGCTTGAGTCCAGGAGTTTGAGACCAGCTTGGGCAACATAGTGAGACTCCGTCTCTACTTAAAAAAATTTTTTTTAAACTCGCTGGGCGTGGTGGTGCACACCTGTAGTCCCAGCTACTTGGGAGGCTGAGACGGGAGGATCCCTTGAGCCCAGGAGTTTGAGGTTGCAGCCAGCTATGATCACACCACTGCACTCCAGCCTGGGAGTGACACAGAGTGCGATCCTGTCTAAATAATAATAATTTAAAAATAAAAAAATAAATTTAAAAAATTGCATTTCCCTAATGATTAGTAATGCTGAGCATTTTTTCATGAATCTATTGGCCATTTGTGTGTCTTCTTCAAAAAGTGTCTGTTCTAGGGGGAGGGGGAGAAGGGGACGGGTATACACATACACAAGGAGTGCAATGTGCACGATCGGAGAGATGGACACGCTTGAAACTCGGACCTGGGGGGGGGTCAAGGGCAACATACGTAACCTAAACATCTGTACCCCCATAATATGCTGAAATAAAAAAAAATAGTGTCTGTTCAGGTCCTTTTCCCATTTTTTAATTGGGTTATTTGTTTTCTTGCTATTGAGTTGAGTTCCTTTTATGTTTTGGATATTAACCTCTACCAGATGTAAGGTTTGCAAATGTAACAAATATTATTATTTAAAGAAAGAAATATATGTCATCTTTGTAAACAAAGAACACCATATTCATTTGTCATTCCCTTGGACATTAAAAAATCATAAAGCTCAGCCAAGCGCGGTGGCTCACGCCTGTAATCCTAGCACTCTGGGAGGCCGAGGTGGGAGGATCGCTTGAGCTCAGAAGTTTGAGACCAGCCTGAGCAAGAGCAAGACCCCATCTCTACCAAAAATAGAAAGAAATTAGCCAAACAACTAAAAATAGAAAAAATTAGCCGGGCCTGGTGGCATGTGCCTGTAGTCCCAGCTACTCGGGAGGCTGAGGCAGGAGGATTGCGTGAGCCAGGAGTTTGAGGTTGCTGTGAGCTAGGCTGACGCCACGGCACTCTAGCCCAAGCAAGAGAGTGAGACTCTGTCTCAAAAAAAAAAACAATCATAAAGCTTGTATATGAGACTACTAGCAGTATGGAAATCCCACAGTTAACCCCAAGTTCTTCCTTATACACACTATGATAATTACTCACCCCAAGTTGCATAATTCCTACTTTCTTTTCTCCTAATAGGACTTAAGCCTCTCTAAATCATGAGTCCATCAAGACAGAGACCACATTATATTCTTTTTCACATCCTTAGTACCTAATACAGTACCTGGCACATAGCAATCCCTTGGTACATTATTGTTCAGTGTATGTTGAATGGATATTAACTACTTACAAGATAAGTCAATTTTTAGTTTATCCTTCGAGATGACACTTCCAGAATGCATTAAGTTCCTCACAGTACAAGCCTGTTCCTAAAAAGGAGGTAAATTGAAAAATCAGAATTACTTCTCTACTTGGCAACTAAGAGAATAGATATATCAAAGAAAGCTCTCCCTTAAATAAAACCTTACACCTCCCAAATGTTAACAGCAAGACAGTGCATTGTATAAATCAAGTTAGGATGAGGCTGACTCTAATCTCATCATTGTCTTTTAGGAGTTACAGTTAATGCCTTCTCCTAGCTCTACATCCCTGCCTGTCACTGCTACCTTTCAGCTGTAGTTGCTAAAGAATGGCTTAATTGCAGTGTACCTGACATATTAATTGGCATATTAATTAATCCTAATTGGGGAAATAGCTTTCTGAATCTCATCCTTAATATAGCTTCCTAGACTAAGTAATGCATGAACACAGGTATCAGGGGTGGAAGAGACCCAAATACATGTTGAGATGAGATTCAACAGCTTGCATGGTGATAAATTTACAGGAGATATAGGGCTGGTCCTTCTCACTGCCCCTTTTGAGGTGACAGAAAAGATTTCAGAAGAGTCTTATCATGGCTGTCCAGGAAACCGGCTGTTAGTATCTGTGATACGTGACATCATTGTCACAGCTGTTTTGCCAAGAAATCAACCCACATGCTAGGTGGCATGTACAGGAGGAAAAAAATCTGCTAAAAGAGTACACACTAGGATAGGGCTGCTTAATAGAACATGATTCCTGGAAAACAGATGTTCTCAGTTGTTACAGCCTACCTGAAATAGAAATGTTACAGAATCCAAGGAGAACTATACTCGTGCAATGAAGATATTTGCTCTGAGATGCAGAGGTTTCTTACCATAGGCAGGCGTAAGATAAACTGGTTCTCAAGTTCATAAGGAAGTTCCTTCCGTCCTTCACTCATGTCTTATTTTTGAGTTCATGAAAACAAAAAGAAAACCAGGAGAAAGTCACTAAAAACTTCTCTTGCTCCCTCTGCTGACCAATTCTGATAGTACTCATTAAATTATACAACCTCTTGTCCATAATCCTCACCGGAATGACACGCGTAAAGTTACACAATACTTTCTTTGACATAATTTGATTATTTTTAAGAGTCACTTTATCTGCCCTCCAACATGTGCAGATTTCCCAGAGTCAATCCAAATTACATGATGTAATCTGATGAACAAATGAAGTAAGAGCTGTTATGCAACATGATTTAATCTTAATGATATTCTTAGACTTTCAGGTAAAGGACTACAATTCAACAACACAGTGGTGATTACCTAAGCAAACTATACGTCCTCTGCAGGTAAGAGTGCAAACTGAAGGCTGAAAACCGAGAAACCACTTGCAGAAATGTTCTATGATGATTTGAAGTAAAGAAAAACTTAATTTTCAATTTTTCATCCACTTTAATGGATTGGTAGGAATTAGGCAGTCCATGGGAAAGCAGGTAGTTTTTTGACTCTAGAGCCAACATCAACAGCACTGAGCACTGGGGAAAAATTAGGAAGCCAGTTCTTATGGTTAGACTATCTGATTTGATTTATTCATTACTAACATTTATTGTGTGCACTCTATGTGCCCAGCACTAAATTGAGTGCATTAATTCTATTACTTCATTTAATCCTCACAACCACCACTTATTTGAAATACCCCTAAAGCATATTTAAAGGAACCCTAAAGTGGATCCCTTTGTAAAAAAAAAGAAAAAGAAAAAGAAAAACACACCTTTGTTAAAGTGAATAATCTCTTCCCAGTTAATCTTTTTTTGACAAATTATAATCATATGTAATTATGAGGGTATGTTGTAATGTTACGACATATGTATACTGTGTGAAATGACTGAATCAAGCTAATTTATATATCCATTACCTTAAATACTTATTATTTATTTCTCTTGTCTAACTGCAACTTTCTACCCTTTGACCAACATCTCTCCCATGCCCCTTACCCTCCAACCTCTGGTAACCACCATTCTACTCTCTGCTTCTATGAGTTTGACTGTTTTAGATTCCACATATAAGTGAGAAAATGTGGATTTTTTCCTTCCTCTGTCTGGCTTATTTTACCTAATGTCATCCAGGTTCATCCATGTTCTTGCAAATGACAGATTTTCCTTCTTTTTTAAGGCTGAGTAGTATTCCATTGAGTATATGGATCACATACTCTTTATCCATTCATGCACTGATGAATGCCTAGGTTGATTTCATAACTTGGCTATTGTCAATAATGCTACAATGAATGTGTGCATGCAGATATCTCTTTGACATACTGATTTCAAGTCCTTAGGATAAATATCCAGAAGTAGGATTGCTGGATCCCAAGTTAGTCTTTAATCTTATTTTCCATCTATTTGGGATGTATCTGTAGTAGCTTGTATTTGGGCTATTAGGGCCCACACTTCTTTTGAGGACGATTTTTCTCACAGGTTGGAAGAAAGCAATGTACATATATGGAACCTGACTATGCTATACACCAAATTACAAGATCTTATATCTTGAGTTAGAGTAAAAGCTCCATTTGATGTACAGTCCCTAATATTCTGTAAATCATTAACTAGACTCTGAGTTTTAAATTTGGATATCAATTAAAAACACTGGAACCTTTTTAAACATATGAAAGTGGTTCTGGGACCCTATTAGGGTGAAATCATTCAGAAGGCAGGGCATAGTGGCTCATGCCTGTAATCCTAGCACTCTGGGAGGCTGAGGTGGGAGGATTGCTCGAGGTCAGGAGTTTGAGACCAGCCTTAGCAAGAATGAGACCCCCATCTCTACTAAAAATAGAAAGAAATTAGCCAGACAACTAAAAATAGAAAAAAGGAAAAATTAGCCAGGCGTGGTGCCGCATGCCTGTAGTCCCAGCTGCTTGGGAGGCTGAGGGAGGAGGATCGCTTGAGCCCAGGAGTGTGAGGTTTTAGTGAGCTATGATGATGCCACTGTGCTCTACCCAGGGCAAGAGAGTGAGACTCTGTCTCTGTAAAAAGAAAAAGAAAAGAAAAGAAAGAGAAAGAAAGAAAAGAAATCATTTGGAAGTTATGATTTCACTATTTTAGTGTAACTTCAGAAATTATCAGAAAGGCATAGAAAACACAAAGAGGTCAGCAGTGGAAAAGCAGACACCTAGGATGGGGAGGCCCCGTTATTTGTGATAAGTCATCTCTTCTTGCTTCATACAGTTATAAATATGTATATACACATATGTATACGTACATATATAAATACAAAAACGAAATGTAAATGTAAGAAAAAAGTTAATTAAAATAAAGTAAACAAAACACAAAATCTCGGGCTGGGCACATTGCCCAGCAAACGGAACAGAATAACCAACACAAGGTTGGGGGCAGAAATTCAGATTATTTGAAGAACTAGTTGCTAAGCAAGATTTTATCAGATCAGTAGTAACTTTTAGATTTCTCAGCAGAACTAAGACTAGGGCATTTTGTTCATTGCAAAGCCTTTTTGGCAACTCCTCTTTTATGAAAGAAAGAATGTAAGAACTGAAACTATTTCAAAGTAGTTGCTTGTAAACACCTGATAAAAGGTCCCGTGGGAAAGAAGTTGGCTAACCCTGGCTGAAATGAGTTTTAATTATTTTTTAAATTTGTTACCTGCATTTACCCAAAGAACTGGTTGTATGGTGTTTACAGCAAGAAAAAGCATCAAGGGGCCTGGCGCGGTGGCTCACGCATATAATCCTAGCACTCTGGGAGGCCAAGGCGAGTGGATTGTTTGAGCTCAGGAGTTCGAGATCAGCCTGAGCAGGAGTCAGACCCCCATCTCTACTAAAAAATAGAAAGAAATTAGCTGGACAACTAAAAATATATACAGAAAAAAATTAGCCGGGCATGATGGTGCATGCCTGTAGTGCCAGCTACTTGGGAGGCTGAGGCAGGAGGATCGCTTGAGCCCAGGAGTTTGAGGTTGCCGTGAGCTAGGACGACGCCACGGCACTCTAGCCTGGGCAAAAGAGTGAGAATCTGTCTAAAAAAAAAAAAAAAAAAAAAAAAGAAAAAGAAAAAGAAAAAAAGAAAGAGAAAAAAAGCATCAACTTTTTCCAGCAAGAGCTCTTTGATACCTAATTAAATTAAAGGAGGACCCCTCTCGACCTTTCACCCCAGTTCCATCTAGCTTTAGCGGAATTAC
>CAUYSK010098857.1:0-15873 GCA_963575035.1 Avahi laniger
GTAAAAACCCACCTACCAGGTACAACGAACACTATTCGGGTGACGGGCACTGACAGCCCCAACTTCAGCATTGTGAAAGGTACCCAGGAAACAAAAACATTTGTATTTTGAAAACTTAGTATTTTGAAATTAAAAAATAAACAACAGATAAAGTGTTGAGTGTCTCATTTGCAGTTAATGTCACTCAGAATTGCATTTTCCTTAAAGTGGATATCAATTTACTCCTTGGTTTCCATAAACCACATAGGAAACATTCCTTTAGAGCAGAGGTCCCCAATCCATAGCGAGTTGTATAATTATTTCATTATATATTACAATGTAATAATAATAGAAATAAAGTGCACTATAAATGTAAGGTGCTTGAATCATCCTGAAACCATCCCCCACTTCCCCAGCTTCCCAGTCCGTGGAAAAATTGTCTTCCATGAAAACAGTTCCTGGTGCCAAAAAGGTTGGGGACTGCTACATGGATTCAATGTGTGGTAAGTGAATTGTATTTCAATAAAGCTGTTAAAAAATTAACTTGAATTATAGACCTAAATAAAAGACCTAAAACAATAAAGTTCTAAAAGAAAACATAAGAAAATCTTTATCATCTTGGGTTAGGCAAAGATTTCTTAAATAGGACACAAAAAGAACAAATCACTCAAGAAAAAAATACACTTCATCAAAATTTAAAACTTTTTCTGTTCCAAAGACATCACTCAGAAAATGAAAAGACAAGTCACAAATTGGAATAAAATATTTGCAATAACACATCTGTGATAAAGAGCTTATATCCAGAATATATTAAGAACTCACAATTCAATAATAGATAGATAACCCAGTTTGTTAAAATGCACAAAAAGTTTAAAGGAATGTCACCAAAAATGATATACAGATAACCAATAAGCATGTGAAAAATTGTTCCACACCACTAGTCATTAGGGAAATGCAAATTAAAACCATAATGAGATAACACTACACTCTTACCAGAATGATTCAAATTTAAAAAAATCACCAATGCCTAAAGCTGGTGAAGATGTGGGGCAGCTGGAATATTCATGCTGGGAATGCAAAATGATACAGCCACTTTGGAAAAGTTTGGCAGTTCTTTACAAAGTTAAATATACACTTAACGTATGACCCAACAATCTCATCCCCAGGTATTTAACCAAGAGAAAACATATCTAAACAAAAACCTGTGCACAAATGTTTATAGCAGCTTTATTTTTTATCAAAGTAGAAACAAGTACAGTGGTGAGTGGATCAACTGCAATACACTGGAACACCACTCAGAAACAAACTACTACAGCAACAAGACGGGTGAATCTACATAGCATTTTGCTAAGTGAAAGAAGCCAGACACAAAAAGCTACATGCTTACTGTGCAATTCCATTTATATGACATTATTAAAAAAAGCTAAATAATAGGTTCAGAAATCAGACTAGAGGTCACGTGGGGCTAGGAGGAGGGGCAGGAGATTGGCTGCAAAGAGGCAGAAGAGAACTATTGGGGGTGATGGAAATATTCTCCATCTTGATTGTGGTGGTGGTTACATGACTATACACATCTGTCAAAACTCATCTAACCACACACTATTAATAGGGTAATTTTACTATATGTAAATATTATTGTAATGAACCTGACTTTCTAAAAAATGATGTTGTAATAAATACTCAAAATATTGGGGCAAAAAAGTAATACATTCTCTTTAAGAAAAACTCGAATAATATAAAAGTATACAAAATAAAAAATGAAAATCCTCTGTGCCTTCTTTAATCCCAGTTCTTTTAACAGTTTGTAAATATTCTTCCAGATGTTTTAATGATATTCAGTTATATTTGTAAAAATATGTAAATATACTGCGGTATGGATTGTTTTGTAATGTGCTTCATTCGTGTCACTTTCATGACAGACATCTTTCCCTCTTTTATCAGTAGATAAAAATCTCTCTCATCTCCCATCTCAGCACAACCCGCTGTCAAGGATGGAGTGGGCTTTCCTTAAATGTTGACCATTTCCGTTTGCCACGAGTCAACTGGCCAGAGAGGGTCGGCCTGACCGACAAGAACAGACTCACTCCAGCAGCTGTCAGCGTCCAAAGGACACTGTGTTCTTTGGACCTGTTACCAAACCAGCCAGGTCAGTTTCTTCTCCTATTTCCAAGCAATTTTCCTCTCATTCTCTTAAATTGCCACAGCATTTGGCCTGTAATTTCACTACAGGGCTGGGGAAGAGGGGGTAGGGAGGATTGTGACTTAGAAGAAAATATTTCTATAAATACAGAGCAATTGTTCATAGATTATAATTCCTATTTATTTATTTAATCGACATGCTTAGTGCTTAAATAGTTCTACTGATCCTTGAGAGACTTGTTCAAGGTCACACAAGCCACTGGCCCCATTGTGAGGAAGAGGATAAGACAGCTATGCTGTCCTTAGTCAAGACAGGCTGTGCCAGGCACTGCCATCCCTACCACACCCAGAGTGGAATGCCAGGAGCACGAGGTTCGGCATTGGCAGTTGGAAGTGACAGCTGGAATTTGGAAAGTTATATGACAGCTTTGGCAGCGTTAGTCCACTCGCCCTAGAAAGACCACCCAAGTGCTCTAGACCCAAATGTCAATGTCACAGACTGCTGCCTTTCATTACCCCGACCCCCTGAACTCCCATCTTGGTCAAGTGCATGGCAACTTCAGACTGTGCTAACCCCAAAAGGGTCTCAATCCACATAAGGAATTCACAAGCCGGGCTTCTCCAACTCACTGGTCTGCAAACTGGGGTTTTGGAACTTGACAGAGAGAGCAGCAACTATGCTGGGCTTGATCAAAAGGAATGGTTTGGGGTCATGTGACAGGTCAATTCTATGGCCCTTCACATTGTAAAGTTCTCTTTTTATGTTTCTAATCCAAGGCAGTAGTGCTATGGTTAAGAGCACGCGCATTTCACATTTCGGTATCAGAGACCTGGACTCAGGTCCTTGTTCTGACACCTGCTAGCTGAGCGACAGTGGGCAAGTTACTAGACCTTGCCCGGCCTCAGACTCTTCATCTTCGCTGGGCTGTTGGGAGGTTTCTGTGGCATGATGCAGGGCGTGGTGCAGCCCCTGCGACCAGAAAATGCTGTGTCCCGTGGCTCCTATTATTACAATTATTAAGAAATTTATCTTTCTGGGAAAACACACTGAATGTTTTTCTAGTTGTAAGGATCCTTCATGCTAAACCTGTGACTAAGTAGAATACAGGAAGATGTCACAATCTGAAGGAGAGGACTGTTGAGACAATTCCTTTTATATTTTCACTTTACAAGGCCAGTATGGTACCCAGAAGGCACAGTTCTCAGAGGTAATCATTGAAAAAAATAAAGGCTTATTGAAGAAAAGTGAGAGAAGTTAAGTGACTGCACAAAATCACAAAGCTAATTAATTTACATCTGCTCTGAACCTCAAATTTCTTCTGTGTCCCAGTTAAGCATCCAGTCCAAGGCACCACACCGCCTGACCCTGGCTATGCTCTGAGAAATGTTGGTGTTAGAAGTCAGTCACTTAACAGCTCTGGGTTGCGTTGATGTTGAGCTGGCATTGATTGAACACTTACTATTTGTCTGGCACTGTGCTTTGATTGCTAGTCACCCAATCCTTAAAACACCCGGTGTGGGCCCGGCGCGGTGGCTCACGCCTGTAATCCTAGCTCTCTGGGAGGCCGAGGCGGGCGGATTGTTTGAGCTCAGGAGTTTGAAACCAACCTGAGCAAGAGCGAGATCCCGTCCCTACTAAAATTAGAAAGAAATTAATTGGACAACTAAAAATATATAGAAAAAATTAGCCAGGCATGGTGGCGCATATCTGTAGTCCCAGCTACTTGGGAAGCTGAGGCAGGAGGATCGCTTGAGCCCAGGAGTTTGAGGTTGTTGTGAGCTAGGATGACGCCACGGCACTCTAGCCTGGGCAACATGGTGAGACTCTGTCTCAAAAAAAAAAAAAAACCCGGTGTGTAAGAATCACTTATGGACTGAGACACTTAGGCACAGAGAGGTTGATCACCTTGTCCAAGGTTGCACAGCCAGTAAGTGGTGGATTCCAAAAGCAATACAAATTAGTGAGTCCCAGGGGTAAGACTGTGTGATCTTCAGGATCCCTGTTAGCTCTAAGTCACGGCTCTACGGATCTTGGAGTTCCAAGGTGCTCTAAGGCACTCATTATTTGGAGCACAAGACTGTCTCCCTAAAACTCTGCCTCCATGTGCTTCATGTGGTTGTGGGGATGGGCCCATATCACTGCAAGAACTGGAGAGGGAGAGCCAAGTCCTACTCTTGGGACCAGACACTCAACCTTCTCAAACTGGAAAAAGATGGTCATTCCACCTGGCTTTTCCACATTCAATTAGATGGACAAGAGGCTTTCTTCCCAGAATATTTTCAAAAGACAATAGTGTGTGACTTATGGCATGGTTCTCAGGAAGCTAAGAGCCAAGGACTGAGCCTGGAAGGGAAGCCCTGTGTGAGAGCCACAGCAGAGAGGCTCAGGGCTGGCTGGCAGAAAGCCTTTGTTCTGCCCAGTGTTTTTTGCCCAGTTTTTGTGTGCAAGGAAAAGCAGAAGGTGCAATCTAAAGAGTGCTACTAAGTAGTAATTATTAGTAGCTAAAAGGCTAGCAGGCCAGCAGAGGGGAGCTGTTAGGAGGGCGCAGTGTCTGGAATCCAACACACAGGGATTTTATTCCCTGTTAGGTTTCTCACAAGCTGTGTTGCATTTGGCAAGTTATTTACCCTCTCTGAGCCTCACACCTGTACCTGTAAGGTGGGATGATAATAAGAAGAGTCATTGTGAAGATCTGCATAAACCAGGAAGCCCAATGCCCAGGTCATAGTAAATATTCTCTAAATATTTGTGAGTATTAACTGTGATACTAAATAAACAGTATTCATTGCCGCATTGCCCAGAAGATGCGATAAACACTATGGCCTCTCTTGGTGAATTTGCTAAACAATTTAGAATTGTCTCTAAACTGCCCTTCTCAATCCTGGGAAAATCTCTTTCTACCTGCCTTTCTATTGCCTTATAAGTGATGTGTAGATAAAATTATTGTCACAACACTTACACATTGCTAGCGGGGATCCAAAATTGTACTTTGGAAACAGATTGGCAGTTTCTTATAAAGTTAAACATACGCTTACTGTATAACTAGCAATCCTCCTCTTAGGTACTTATCCAAGACAAATGAAAACTTATATTCACACAAAAACCTGTATGTAAACATTTAGAGCCGTTGTATTCAAAATTGTCAAAAACTGGAAACAACCCAAATGTTCTTCAGCTGGTGAATGGCTTAACACACCGTAGCACATCCATCAATAGAATGCCACTCAGCAATGAGAAGCACAAACTGGTGGCACGTATGAAAATCTGCATGGATCTCAAGTGCATGGCAAAGGAAGCCACACCCAAAAGGCTCCATATGTATGTCACCACTTCTGTGACATTCTGGAACAGGTAAAACTACAGATAGAGACAGTATGTCATTGGTGGTTTCAGGGGCTGAGGTGGCAGGAGGGGTTCCGGAGAAAGGTGCACAGGAGAATTTTAGGGGCTGATAGAACTGGTGCCAGTTTGCGTGACTATATTTGTTTGTCAGAACTGACAGAACTGTACCCTAAATTTTACTTTGTGTAAGTTATGCCTCGATTAAAAGAAAACAAAAACAAAATCCTGCTGCGTATATGATTTCATTTTATCTTCATTCGTGTGTCACCTAGAGCAGGTTCTCTCCTTTGTGCTCTGGGAGGGGAAGGCTTGTGGCCGGAAGTGGAACTCGGTGGCTTCGGACTCTGGCCCGTTGCCTGCCACTGTTTCCATTTGGGCTTGGGGAGGCCTCAAAGACTTTAAGCCCCTGCAGTCACTTCTCTCCCATCTTTTCTTTCCTATCAATGTCTAATGTTATTGGTTTAAATAACACCAATAAGTGATAAATTAATTTGTTAATTAAAAGTTTGGTGATGTGTGTCCAAACTCCACAAAACCTCAGAGAGCCATTTTTCTTTCAAGGTCCCTAGTTTTGTCACAGGGAGGAAACAAAGAACACCTCTTTGGAGGAACCAAGGCCCCTGGGGTATGTCCCTCCAAAATAAAAGGAACCTGAAGTTTGTAGGCAAATTATTCTTGCTATTGTGTGCAAGAAGCAGGATCAAAGCTGGGCAATCTGTCACGCTTCTCAGCAGTGACTTCTGACAAAGATTCTTTGCTTGGCCAAACTTTAGTCGGGGTTCTGAATCTTCTGCCAGCCCCATCCATGCAGTTCCTCGTAAAATCCAGTTTTAGCAAAGCATCCTGCTAAATCAGTTTAGCAAGAACCCCTCATTGTCAATATCTTATCACCCTTGATATCTGATCAGGCTCCTTTCTCACCCTCCACCATCCTCAGGGGATGTCTGATCATCTGACCTGTCTTCAGCAAGAATCCTGTTAGAGCAGTGTAGCCACAATGCCCCTTGGCCCTGATGTTTCCTCTCAGCAATTCTCCGTCCACTGCCCCCAACCCTGCTCCTTGGTTATAAATCCTCACCTGCCCACGCTGAATTCAGAGTTGAGCCCAATCCTTCTCCCCCACTGCCAGACCCCATTGCAGTGGTCCCTATGCCTACCGCAATGGTCCCTATGCCTACCGCAATAGTCCTGAATAAAGTCTCCCTTACAGTGCTTTAACAAGTGTCATTGAATAATTTTTTTTTTAACATTTCCAAACTGTAGGCTGGGCATAGTAGCTCATACCTGTAATCCTAGCACTCTAGGAGGCTAAGGCAGGAGGATCACTTGAGCCCAGGAGTTTGAGGTTGCTGTGAGCTAGGCTGATGCCACAGCACTCTAGCCCCGGTGACAGAGCAAGACTCTGTCTCAAAACAAGAAAAATTCTAAATTGTCTCTTGGACTACATTTGGCCTTTTAGAGAGTGTCAGAATGGAGACCCTGATTGAAGCACAACTTTAAACAGGCATTTTTGTTTCATTCGACTTCATATATCTCCATTCAATATCTGTGATTTTTGTTTGTTCTTTATAAGTTGGGCTTTGACTATATGATAGGACATATTATAATGTGTTCAATATTATGTTATTCCATTGAAATTTCTCCTCTATCATATAAAATCTCTTGTATATAACTAACAGTGGCCAAAGTGATGGATGGAACAACTTGCATCAACACACTTTCAGTGCGTGTCAGGAAACTAACCCTGCCATTAACAAAACATCCTCTGCTGGCTTTTTCTTACAAGAACTATGAACAAATGCCTTTGGCTTTCCAACAAAGGAGTCAAATTAATTCAAGGACTTCAAGTAAAGTATAGGCTGAACACAGATTTGGCCCTTGACATTAATCTCCTCCTCTCCACCATGAACCCTGAGTCCTCAGGACTGTGGAAAAACATTTTGTGGATAATTCAGAGCTGAGCATTATTAGTGGGGGACTGCCCTGCCATGCACACCGTGTGAGCAGAAGTAAACAAAGAGCCCTCTTCATTTTCCACCAACTCCAGTACCTTTAAGTCAGGTAGGGAAGCCCTTCTTAGCACCCTGGCAAAGGTGAAACTATCTTCATGATGTATTTCCAGGTACTTCAAGAAGTGACTGAACGTTTATTCATGTAGCCTACAAAATATGATAGGATTGAAATAAACAATTGCAAGTTCGGTCCCATAATATTTGTTTATTTTTCATTTTTGTTTTTTTTTGTTTGTTTGTTTGTTTTTGAGACAGAGTCTCACTCTGTTGCACTGAGAAGAGTGCCATGGCGTCAGCCTGGCTCACAGCAACCTCAAACTCCTGGGCTCAAGCTATCCTCCTGCCCCAGCCTCCTAGGTAGCTGGGACTACAGGTGAGCACCATGACGTCTGGCTAATTTTTCTATTTCTAGTAGAGACAGGGGTCTCAGTCTTGCTCAGGCTGGTCTCAAACTCCTGAGTTTAAGCCATCCGCCTACCTCAGCCTCCCAGAGTGCCAGGATTACAGGCATGAGCCACTGTGCCTGGCTGGTCCTATAGTATTTATTATCTTAGTCCATTCAGTCTGTTATAACATAACACCACAACTGGGTACCTTATAAACAACAGAAATTTATTTCCCACAGTTCTGGAGGCTGGAAAGTCTGAGATCAAGGTGCCAGCAGATTCAGTGTCTGCCGAAGGCCTGTTCCTCATAGATGGCACCTTCTGGCTGTATCCTCACATGGTGGAAGGGCCAAACGAGCTCCGTTGGGCCTATTTCATAAGAGTACTAATCCCATTCATGAGGGCTCCACCCTCATTACCTAATTACCTCCCAAAAGACCCTACCTCCTAATATCATTGCTTAGGGGTTAGAATTTTAGCATATGAACTTTGTGGGGGGGCACAAACATTCAGACATTCAGATGATAGCATATTGTGTACCCACCATGTGCCAGGTACCATGCTAGGTGTCAGGGATATTGCTAAGAACAAAATGCACAAGGTCCCTGGCTTCATATGTTTATAATCTACTGGGGCAAGAATCAATAAATAAGCAAACAAACACCGAATACAGAGAAATGGTGGTACATGCTGCCTACCTTAGACCATGAGGTCAGAAGGCCTCTCAGAGCAGCTAAGAGTGAGCTGGCCACTTCCAAAGCCGGGGAACAAGCATCCAGCCAGGAGTACAAAGACCCTGACAGCAAGAAGGTGATGGGAGGCCAGGGAGACCTGGGGGCAGTGATGAGAGCAGGAGAGGTAAGAGCTGAGGTCAGAGAGGCAGCTGCGGGCCAGGTCACACAGGGCCTCGCGAGCCTGGTAAGGAGGTGAAGTCAAGGTCACTGAAGGTTAAGTACAGAGATTTACCTCTGTAAACAATCACTCTGGCTGTTTGAGTGGAGAATGGACTTGAATGGGGGCAAGTACAGAAGTAGGAAATCAACTTTTCATTAGTTTAAAAAGTTTTTATTAAATGCCTCCTATGTGCCAGGCTCTTTGACTAAGGCGAGAAGGTGGAGAGGGGCTGAGTTAACCCGGTGGGCGCTGTTCTGGAGGTAGAGCCACAGGGCTTGCTCGTGGTGGGAGTGCAGGGCACCCTGCTGGAAGGGAAAAGGAGAACTGAACTCCCAGGTTTCCGGTTTTGGTAACTAGGAGGTTGGTGGCACCATTTTGGAGGAGAGGAAAGACTGGTGGGAGACCAGGTTGGGGAGGAGCAGGGGACTTAAGAGTTATTTTGAAGAGGTAAGTCTGAAAGTCTGAGATGCCTAAGCGACACCTAAGAGGAGATGTCATGTGCGATAGACAAATGGAGGGCTCCAAGGACGTTTGAGCTAGAAGGCCATCTACGGATAGATGACAATGGACATGAACACCTAGGAGAAAGAACGGAGCCAAGGACTTCCAGCAAGCAGTCAGGTAGAGGAAGAGTCAGCAAATCTGGCAAAGATGGGAGTAAAATCACTGAATGCAAAGCTTTATGTACTTGAATAAAACCACCCCAAGATACAGAGGGGCCTATCCTTGAGGAGCTTACAGTCCAAACTAGAGACATGCAAACAGGAAATCACAGAACAGAACAGTAACTCCTACAAGAAGTACCAGGTGCTGCAGGAACAGTAGATGGGCACCTAATTCATCCTTGGAGAATCCAGACAGACTTCCTGGAAGGGGTGATGGGTAAGCCCCACAGAATGAGAAGAAAATGGAGATGAGTGGGAGTAGTTTGGAGGAGATAACACTCAGGGGAGAGGGGGCAGCATGTGGAAATTCCTGGAGGCAAAAGAAAACACGGTCCTTTGGGGGAAAGGCAAGAAATTCTGCATGGCTGGAGCATGGCAGACGAGAGAGCAGGAGCTAAAAGATGAGGCCGGCAAAGGAGCCAAGCATGAAGGGCCTTCTGTGCCAGTCTATGGAGTCTAGGCTCATCCCGACGTCACTGGGAGGGATGAAATGTTTAATGGAGTGAAGACGTGTCGCTCCAGATAGATCACTCTGGCTGCAGGGTGAACGGCAGGAGAAGGGCGAGCCTAGAGCCAGGGAGACCCACTAGAAGGCCTGAATGAGACAGGACTTTCACAGGAGCTAAGAGGACGAAAGGCCGGGAACATTCCAGATTTACTGATTGACCAGATGAGAATCTGTGGGTGTGGGAGGGATGCTGGGGTTTAAGAG
Organism: Avahi laniger; assembly: GCA_963575035.1. Lineage (NCBI taxonomy): Eukaryota > Metazoa > Chordata > Mammalia > Primates > Indriidae > Avahi > Avahi laniger. The sequence continues at coordinate 10,131 of CAUYSK010098857.1, forward strand.
GGCCATTAAATAACACTCAGTTCTCCCACTTTGCATTTGGAAACAATTTGAACAGAGACACAAGTCACACAGAGACCAAAATAGTAGCTTCACTATTGATAAGGCTAAACTGGAAAACAGTGTTCAACCCATGTAGCCTCCTTGATATGTATTTATTTATTTTTACTTTGTTTTTTTTTTTTTTGAGACAGAGTCTCACTCTATTGCCTGGGCTAGAGTGCTGTGGTGTCAGCCTAGCTCACAGCAACCTCAAACTCCTGGGCTCAAGCGATCCTCCTGCCTCAGCCTTCTGGGTAGCTGGGACTACAGGCACGTGCCACCATGCTTGGCTAATTTTTTTGTATTTTTAGTTATTTGGCCAACTTATTTCTATTTTTTTAGTAGAGACGGGGGTCTCGCTCTTGCTCAGGCTGGTCTCGAACTCCTGAACTCAAGTGATCTTCCCGCCTTGGCCTCCCAGAGTGCTAGGATTACAGGCGTGAGCCACCACACCTGGCCTTTACTTTGTTTTTGTTTTTGTTTTGAGACAGGGTCTTATTCCGTTGCCCAGGGTGACCCAAAACTCCAGGGCTCAAGTGATCCTCCTACCTGAGCCTGCTGAGTAGCTGGGACTACAGGCAGGTGCCACCACACCCAGCCTCCCTGATATTTCTTGAATTAATCTTACCCAGCCCGTCATACCAAAGCTGGGCCACCACAGGCCTCCTCCCCAGGAACAGACCTCTACATTAGAGGAGAGGAGAAGTCCTTACAGCTCAGGGAGAAAGAGCTGTGCCACAAGTGACCAGTCTCTCCTTCAAACTCACGAAGCTGATGAGTCAGTCACACACCTCGAACGGGAAATAAAGGAGGGGCAGAGATGCCAGAAATATTCCTCCCAGATTTTTTTCCTTTCTGTAGAGCAGATTGGAAGCTCTATATGTTCTCTAAGAACGTGAGAAGAGGAGGAAAGCGTCCCTCACCAGGCATAGAGATCTTCATTTTGGCCTCCCAGATCCAACTGCTCTGGGACTGCAATGGCCCTCTCCACACAGCCGCCCTTCCCAGTTCTGGCTGCCACTCTGTCCCCTCTCCCCTGTAGGCCTAGGAGTGGGAACAGAGTCCTAGTGGTACTGTGCAATCCCTTGCAGTTTCTTTATACCTTGCCAACATATTTGTGAAAAACCTCTTTATTGAGAATTCCTGGCCAGGCACAGTGGCTCACACCTGTAATCTTAGCACTCCGGGAGGCTGAGGCAGGAGGATTGCTTGAACTCAGGAGTTTGAGGTTGCTGTGAGTTATGATGAGGCCACTGCATTCTAGCTGGGGTGCAGAGCAAAACTCTGTCTCAAAAAAAAAAAAAAAGAAAAGAAAAGAAGAAAAAAAAAAGACCTTCTAAATGATCCTAATTTGAGCATGCCAGCTGGTTCCTGTGGGGATCCCAGTGGTTACACTTCCTCCCCCAAATAAGGAGAAAGCAAGCACAACTGACATGGGAAAAGAATGGGACTGTCTTCCTAAGAGTTATGGTTTGAGAAGTTTGCTGCTTAGGAAAGATAGTGGACTTATTGAAATAGTTGTTGTCTTTTAATAGTTCTACTGTTTTGGCGAGAACAATGTTGCTCACTTAAGGAGAAAAGGAAAAGAAAAATCATTGGAAATCCCACCTCCCAGAGACAAATTTTTAACGTTTTTGATGAATACCTTCCTATACATTTCTCTGTATATATACTCATACAGATATGCTCAATTTTATATGAATGGCTCCTATTCCAAATGCTATAGCAAAACCTGCTTTTTCTCACTCATCCGCAAGCCTTGAGTTTTGAGTTGCCAGTGAAATAATCCAAGTAGAAATGTTCAGAAGTAAATAGCACATAACAATCTGAGTTAAAGAGAGTCTTGGGGTCACCATCAGAGAGATCGTGATCAAAGCATCAAGAGGTAAAGGCTCCCAGCAGGGTAAAGGGATAAGGAAAGGAGCCGAGTGCTAGCCACAGAGCCCCTGGAACTCAAACTGTGATGGGGCAAGGGGAATCAGAAGAAGGAGGAGAAAAGCATAAGAGTTCCTGGCCTTCAAGAAAGAAGAGTGGCCAACAGTGTAGAAGGCCACCACAGGAACTGATAAGATAAGGGCTTTGAATTTGGCAATAAAGGAGTACCTGGTGGCTTAGAAAAGAGTGATTTTAGTCAAGCAGTAGTGTGGATGCCTGCCCACCATCCCCATCTCCCCCTTCAGAACTTCTCAAACTGTGATGTGCATATGAATTACCCGGACAGAATGCTATAATGGGGTGGGGCCTGAGGTTCTGTATTTCTAACCAGTTTCCTGGTGATGTGTTTGATACTGGACCACACTTAAAGTAGCAAGGGGCTGATGGGTCCAGTCCTGATAAGGTCACATAGGACTTTAGCAAAGACACTCAAATGTGTAGAGATGAAAACGAATTCTTAGGATCCTAGATTGTTATTCACATCGGAAAAGCACTAAGAATGAAAGCTAAAGGAAACTTCTGTTCTCGTCTACCTCATTCTTTCCTGTGTACATGCTTTGCTCATGAAAATCCCTCCATTTGGGTCATTTAAGTTTCTTAAATCACAAAGTTATAAAAATTTTCTAGTTATCTTTTTGTCATCATTTCTACTTTAATTGCATTAGGTACAGGAATATGTACTCTAAGATTACAGTTCTTTGAAATTTGTGGAGATTTTCTTTTATAGCTTAGAACATGGTGAATCTTCATAGATGTTCCATGAGTGCTTGAAAATGACATAATCTACAATTGTTGGATGCAGTGTTTTGTCTATTAGCTCAAATTTATTAATGAGGTTGACATGTCTTCATATTGTATCAATTACTAAAAAGAGGTATGTTAAAATCTTCAGTCTCCCTAACCTGGAAAGTGTTTCCTCCTCACCTCAGCCTACTTACTCAGGCCTCCATCCAACAACGGGGGATTCATGGTGAGCAAAATCTGACCTGGTCTTTGTAGACCCAGCTCTTGCTCTGATGGAGCTGACAACCTAAGAACACATCCCTGATCACCAACACTTCTCCACCCCGACCTCAGACCTACTACTCTATCTCCCTCCTTTGAGCTCTTACAGCATTCACTACTTGTACAAATAGTTTGACACTTACATAGTCTGTCTTCATTGCAATTATATGTGTTCATAATTTACTCCCGTCAGGTTTTAGATTCCACGTGAGCCAAAATTATCTTATTTTTCTTTTGTAACAGCTTTATTGAAATATAATTGTTTACATACCATAAAATTCACTCTTGTAAAGTGTACACTTCAATGGGAGATTACCTTATTTATTTTGGTATCCTCTATAGCAGTGGTTCTCCGTCTTGGGTGCGTGCACATCGTAATCACCTAAAGAGCTTTAAAAAATACTGCTTCCTGGTTCCCAGCCCTAGAAGTTCTGGCTTAATTGGTTTGGGGTGTGGCCTAGGGATGGGAATTTTTTAAAGATCCCAGGGTGATTTTAACTTGTAGCCAGGGGTGCCCTACAGTGCTCTGCACATAGCAGACGCCCAACTACTGTCGGGTGTAATCATCAATGAGCCCTAACTTCTAGTATCCAGTTAATTAACTCACTCAAGAGCTACCACCAGTGTCTCCCTTATAGGCCATCAGCTCTTATCACGTAACGGTCAGCTTATTTATGTCTGTCTCCCCAACTTAGTGTGAAAGAAATCCTAGGACACAAAAGCTTCCAGAAAAGATAAGTTCAGTTGCAAACATGCGCAGTCTTCAGTAGGACTGGATCAATGAATAAGAAATACAACAGATATTTAAGAGAAAAAATGTAAAGGATTGCCACATTTACATTTGTCTTTTCAGCATGGATGATATGCTCACACTGAGGGTATATGACACAAAGTGTTTGTGAGACATATCCGCAAATTTGGTGTTCAAAAGTCAGGGATAAAATGGTTTTCACTCTGTAATCAGCAACTCATGAGAAAGCTCAAGATTTTCTTCATTTTGGACACCAGATGTAAAAGAGTAGTTTGGTGGTTTATCTCATGGTGGAGCGTGTCTTTGTTATTGTTTTGTTTTTCCTTCCCATGGGACTCGATGTGCACTCTCAAAATGGCGGCAGGACAATCTCCTGTTTGCTTGCACAGCTGTGAGTTGCATGAAGGCAGGGTCCATTCCGGTCTCATACATCATGGCATCCTCGTGCTGGCACATGTTAGGTGTTCAATAAGTACTGGTGGAATGATGTGATTACACCTCATGCCACAGTATATAAATATGATTTTAATTGGACAGAGAGCTGCTCAAGTTTCCCTTTTTGATTCTTTTTGCAATCTTAATTATGGTATTCTGAACTGGGACACTCCCTAAACTGCCTGGGCTACACTAACCTCGGAAGGGGCTTTACTTCTACATTCACGGTTGTTGAGGTTCTGTGGCTGTACGAACTTCACGTGAGTAGCTGAGTAGCGAGGATGGTCGCTCTCGAATAGAAGATTCTCGCGGCTGCTAGCGGTCCCACAACGAGGTCGGTCAGCCTGCCTGCCCTGTAACACCACTTAACACCTGCCACTGACACCTCCTCACCAGATCCCGAGGGTCCGCGTGGGCATCCCGAGCCGCGCCCCGGGGTCGCCGCACCAGAATTCCCTTCTGGGCAGGTTACACCAAAAGGCGCAAAGCGGGACTACTCAGACACCGAGAAGACGAAGTAAAACCAGTCGCACCGAAGAGTGGCAGCGTTATTTAGGCAGCCGGGATACTCCCCTTGAGCGTCCGCCCAATCCCTGCAGCTCATACTGTGCCCGGCTCCGGGAGCCCCAGCTCCCTCCACGTGTCCTGTCTTCCCAGCAGCCTCCTCTGCTGCCTCAGGAAGAAAACCTACTGACAACTCGCGGTATGCGGACTACGACTCCCAGGAGGCGCCGCGCCGCCTCTCTCCCCGCCCCCACTACCCGGGACACGCAGGCGCTATGGGCTCCGTCAACAAGCCGGACGGGCGTCGACTGGACACAGTGCCTTATGGGATTTGTAGTTTTACTGGCTTTAGCTGGGCCGTCAATCAGAGAGACAAAAACTACAAGTCTCGGCTGCCCCGGCGTGACGAGCTCGGTCACGTGGCAAGGGGCCGACCGGGCGTGCGTGCCGCCGTTGATCCGGTGCTGCAGTGAGGAGGTGGTTCTTACCCGTGTTGTGTGTGTGTGTGTGTGTGTGTGTATGTGTGTGTGTGTGAGTGAGTGAGAGAGCGAGTGAGTGAGTGAGTGTGTGTGTGGGGGGACTCGGCTTGTTGTTGTCGGTGACTTCCCCCTCCCCTCCACCCCTTCCCCTCCCCGCCGCTGCAGTGGCCGCTCCCTGGGCCGTAGGAAATGAGCGATAATGATGACATCGAGGTGGAGAGCGACGCTGACAAACGGGCTCATCATAATGCACTGGAACGAAAACGTAGGGACCACATTAAAGACAGCTTTCACAGTTTGCGGGACTCAGTCCCATCACTCCAAGGAGAGAAGGCATCCCGGGCCCAAATCCTAGACAAAGCCACAGAGTATATCCAATATATGCGAAGGAAAAACCACACACACCAGCAAGATATTGACGACCTCAAGCGGCAGAATGCTCTTCTGGAGCAGCAAGTCCGTGCACTGGAGAAGGCGAGGTCAAGTGCCCAACTGCAGACCAACTACCCCTCCTCAGACAACAGCCTCTACACCAACGCCAAGGGCAGCACCATCTCTGCCTTCGATGGGGGCTCGGACTCCAGCTCGGAGTCAG
>CAUYSK010098860.1:0-13037 GCA_963575035.1 Avahi laniger
GAAAGAAAAGGTATGCCGGAGTGAGACAAGCTATTTGCAATTTATATCCTGTTCATATCCTGAATATTTTTTTTAATTCTACAAATCAATAAGAGAAAAATCATGAATAGAAAATACACAGGAGACATGACCAAGAACTTCACAAAACAGACTATGCGAATGGGCAATAAATGTACAAAAAGGTGCTCAACTTATTTGCAACAAGAGAAATGCAAATTAAAACCGCTTTGAGATGTCATCACTTACCTACCAGAATAGCTTACATTAAAAAGAGCAACATGACCATATATTGAAAAGAATCGCTCAGCGGTAATTCCCACAAACTGCTAGAAAGAGTGTAAATTGATGATACAGTCCTTCTGAAAGAGATAGTCCACTGCTAATAATCAGAATCTGACCTCATCTACTAAAGATGAACGTACACATTTCCTATAACTCAGAAGTTCTACTTTTAGGTATGTGCCCAACAGACATGGCTACACGTGGACATCAAGAGATTTGTACAAGGACATTCGTAGAAGGGGACAACCCAAAAGTCTGTAAACAGTAGAACGGGAGAAAAAAATTGAGAGATATTCACACAATGAAATATATAGCAATGAAAACCAACCACAGCTACAAACAACAACCTAAGTTCCACAAGCATAATATTGAGGGAAAGAATCCAAACGCCAATCAAAACAGGCAAAACTATAGTGCGCTGGTGTCCACGTAGATGGTAAAAGAATAAAGAAAGCAAGGAACAATCACTGTGAAAGTGGAGAGAGACTATTCCCCCAATGGGGAGCTGCGAGTTGTGGTTAGGAAGGGGCACACACAGCTTCTTGAGCTGTGATGACGTTCAGTTTCCCACCCTCAGCAGTAGTTACAGGAGTATTGGCTGTATTTTGATTCACTAAGCTGTGCATTTGTGATTCATGCATGTTCTCATGTAAGTGCGCTATATTTCACAATTACAGAGCTTTATTTAAAATGGCGCTCAGGACAAATGTGTACGTTGTCACCCTATTCTCCGAGTGGGTTTTGCATACGCCTGCCCCTAAGGTGGTGCAGGGCTCCCCCAGACAGGTCATCCCAAGTGCACTCCAAGCTTCTGCCCACCTCCTTTAACCCCTAAAGGTTTTTTGGGTGAATTCTGGTTAAAATGAATAGTAGTCAAGCAATCCTTTAAAAATGCAAGTCGGATCATGTCAGTCCTTTGCTCCAAAGCTTCCCGGGGCTCCTCATGTTACTCAGAGGAAAATCCCAAGTCTTCCCAATGGTCCCTGAAGCCTGAAACTGTCTGTGAGCCAACACCAGCCCACCCTTGTGGCTCCTTTGCTGACCCCCGGACAGCCGCTCTAGAGATCAAATGTCACTTTCTCACAGAAGCTAAATCTAGTGGCTACATTTAGGCTTGTGGCCCCTGCCCACACACTCCCCATCTCTCTTCTCCTGCTTTGTTTTTCCTATAGCATTGATGACCTTCTACCGTCTGATATAATTTACCTTCTGCCAACATTGATTGTCTATCAACCCCCACTGGAAGGTAGGCTCTAGCAAGGCAGGATTTCTGTCTCTTTGGTTCACCACTGTGGCCCCTGCACTTAGAAGGGTGCCTGGCATGCAATAAGTGTACAATAAATACATATTGAGTGAGTGAATGAATGAAATAATTTATTAAATAAAACTTGGAAAAAGTTGAGAAAAGCAGCTGCCACTAAAGGAACAATATGCAGATGGAGATACGTGAAGAACGAGATTGTCAACTCTGTCTCAAGTGAATCAGAGATTTTCCTCAGTGTCAAGCCTTCCTGGTCATTCTGGGGACACAAGTAACTGAGAGGCATGGGTTGGGCAGAGAGGTCTGGGCCACCAGGCCCTGCCCACGGCAGACGCTGTCTGGCTTAGATTGCGCGGGATCCCTCCAAGGGATCTGTAGAGACCACACTACTCATGGGAGAGTTCCACCTCCCGTACGAGATGCTCGATTTACTCAGATAGTTTACGTGGAGCGTCACACACAACATAATGATGTTTCAGTCAATGAGAAACTGCATATGCTATTAATAGGATGGTCCTGTAAGATTATAATGGAGCTGACAAATTCCTATCACCTAGTGATGTCACAGCAGTTGTGACACCATAGTGCAATGGTGCATCACTCACCTGATGCTGATATAAGCAAACCTGCTGTGCTGCCAGTCATGTAAAAGAACAGCACGCACAGCTATGCACAGTACATAACACTTGATAATGATAATAAATGACTATGTTACTTATTTATATATTTACTATACTATACTTCTTAACATTATTTTAGAGTGTATTTCTTCTACTTATAAAAAAAAAAGTTTAATTGCAAACCAGCCTCAGGCAGGTCCTTCGGGAGGGATTCCAGAAGGCATTATCATCACAGGAGGTGACCGCTCCATGCCTGTTCTTGCCCCTGAAGGTCTTCAGTGGGACAAGATGTGGTGGTGGAAGACAGTGATATTGAGGATTCTGACCCTGTGTGGGCCCAGGCTAATGTGTGCGTTTGTGTCTTTGTTTTTAATAAAAAAAAAAAAAAAAAAGTTTAAAAAGGGAAAAAAATTAATTTTAAAAATGGAAAACATGTTAAAAAAAAGGAAAAAAGCTTTCAGAATAAGAACACACAGAAAGAAATTATTTTTGTATGACTGTACAATGTGTTGGCATTTTAAGTTAAATGTTATTGCAAAAGAGTCAAAAGGTTAAAAATTTTAAAAATGTATAAAGTAAAAAGTTTACAATAAGCTAAGGTTAACTTATTATTGAAGATAGAAAAATTTTTTTATAAATTTAGTGTAACCTAAGTGTGCAATGTTTATAAAGTCTGTAGCAGGGTAAGCGAAGTCCAAGAACGGTTCTGTGATGGGTGACGATACGCAGCAGGAAGGGCACATTCTGAGAAACACAACAGGAGACAAAAGAGGAGCCAGGTTCCTGTTGAAGTATTTCTCATCAACACAGGTTCAGAGTTACCACTTGCGCCCGAGTGAGGAGGAAACGGCGATGGCTGTGAGAACCCTCTCCTGCACCTTTTATGAACCATATCGAAAGTGTGTTTTAAGCCACATGGAGTCTTCATGGCCACCTGTTACAGGCTGAATCATGTCTGCCCGGCTCCCCGTTCATGCATCAGAGTCCTATCCCCAGTACTTCAGAATGGGACCTTGTCTGGAGAAAGGGTCATCGCAGATGCAATTAGTTAAAATGTCTCACTATGAAGCACCTCTCTCTATGTTGGAAGAGTCCCCGAGAGATGCCCAGACAGGAGAACTGGTGAGTGTTGCGTCTGGTCAAAGCAGTAGGCCATAGCTGGTGAGGGCTCACATGAGCACACTCCCCGTGCAAACCTCTGGACGTGCCCACCCAGAGAGGAAAGACTTTCTTCTTCCCTTCAAAACCTCATGGAACTTGGGCAAGGCCTCCCAGCCTTCCTCCATTCCATTTGGCTTGGAATGGCCTCAGAGGAGAAGGGAAGCAGGTGTTGGTGTGAGGAAGAGAAAAGAGAAAGAAATGCCTTTTTCTGTCTCTATGTCCAAGGGGCGCTCACAGCTAGTCCCTGTGCACGTCGAAGAGAAATAAAGAAAGAAACACTCCTGTGTGTGAGTTTCTCCTTAGCAATGTTGCAGCCGTTCCTGGAAATGGCCCTAGCTCTTTTAGAAGCAGGAGTAGTCCCTCAAGAAGGATTGCTTCTCTGCACCAATGTGGCCCTAGTGGCAGCTTCCGAAAGCGCTTCCTCACCAGGGGCTCTTAGGTGAAGTGTGCCCCAACTCGAGTTACATTAAGATGCTCTTAGGGCCAGTCTTCGGCTTTTGGGTAGCAGCCACTCACATGCATGATCTCAGAGGTTCTGGTCAAATACAGCCCCCCAAATACTTTCCTGGGTCCCAGCACATGCCCCAAACTAGTCTTCATGTCTGTGACTGGAGACTTCTGTCCATTCTGCTCAAGTTCAAAGGCCATATTCAAGGATAGCATTTTGAATCTGACACTTTAGCCTAAAATTAGCCTAGTTTTAATCAGCCTTTCTTTTTCATCTTGAATTATGAAGATAGATGAAAGTGCTCCTAGAAATCACACTGGCTAGTTCAACCTTGTCATTGCATGAGTGAGGACACTGAAGCTCACTCAGAGAGCTGACCTGGCTCACCCGATATCGCAGGACAAGCTGGTGGCCAAGCCAGCAGCAGGCCTGTGGGTTTTTATTCCCTCTCCAAGCCTCTTTCTACCGCGAATGTCTTGGCTTCGGTGTAAATAAATTTAATGAGGTATTTCCTAAGAGCAGAGGGAGGGAGATGGCAAGTAGCGGGGTATTGGATTCCTGAAGCAGGTAGAAAGGCGCAGAGAGAAAATGAGTAGACCCAATTCACAAATTTTGCCTGGGGCTAGACCTTTATACATTTAATATACGATGATAATAATAATAGATCCACTCAGTCGCTCTTTCTTCCGAGGGACCAGATTGGCCCGCTCTTTTCGATGGTCAGATAGGAATGATATTCGAGGGCAATGACATTCCATATACATTTTGCCCTTGACGTCCCAGGGTGCGCCTTCCTCGAGGGTTATAATTCTTTAGCTGACTTCGAGTCTACTCCTGGTTCTCACACCAATGACTTACACCCAAGAGTGTATATCTATTATAATTGCTACCTAAAGAGAGTAAGAATTACAGATAAGTAATTTTCTTTTTCTAATCTAACCCCCTGGAGGCATTTTAGCAGCTAATACGGGTGATGACAGGCATTTCTGCTATAATTTATACAATTTCATTTTTCTTAATCATGGATTTTAGTTCTCTTACGTCACCTGCTTGAAATGAAAGCAGAATTTTTTTGTCGCTTCTTTTACATTTATAGTCTCTCTTGCAAAGTGTTTAAAATGTCCACACAATTATGAGAAATTCAGATTAGCATCTTCTCTGAAAATGCTTTCCTCTAATTGCCTGAAAATCCTCTTAAAACAATTTATAAAGCATGAATTTAGGTGCTTCAGTGGGATACCATATTTTGAGTACTTAAGAAAATGTGAAAAGTTAATAAGTGGACATTTATAGCTATTTGTCTTGGCAGAGAAATTGGTGATTAAGAATGTATACTTAAAATAATTTGTATGGTATGACATAGATGAGAATTTAGGGAATGTCTAGGGGGCTATAATCCATTTTTATAGTTCTCATATCTAACACAATGCCTGATGCATGAAAATGTCAGTAAATATTAGTGATTTGCATTTAATATAATTAAGAGATCATCAAATGATGCAGTAATGTGACCACACCCTTCAACTTCCCACCCACTCTTTCAAAACCAATTCGGTGCAGCCGGCCGTGAGGAATCTGTCAGGGCAGTGTTCCCCAGACGAGAGAGTCTAGACACTCTGATACAGCCTGGGATCATCTGAACTCTAGAAATATGGGTGGCAATACCATTAATGGATCATGAGATCAATTTAGTGGGTCAACAAACAGGATTTTGTTGGAATAGAATGCAGTAATATAGAGTGGAATGATTTGGGTATATCTCACATGGTAAGAGAAAGGGCTTCATGAAATTCTTTATTTCCCTGTGTATGATATAAAATGTATTTCTTCCAGTGATTCAAAACAAGTTTGAAAACCACTATAGTAGGTCGAGTAAAGTCTCCCAAAATGATATGTCCATGTCTTAATCCCTGGAACCTATGAATAGGATCTTTATCTGAAAAAAGGATCTTTGCAGATATAATTAAGGGAAGGATCTCAAGATGATGAGCTCATCCTAGATTACATATGGTTTAGTCCTAAATCCAATGACAAAGGTCCTTATAAGAGAAAGACAAAGGGACATATGAGACAGAATAGAGAGGAAGCAGCAATGTGACCATAGACGCAGAGATTGGAGGGATGTGGCCACAAGCCAAGGGGCAGCTGGAGCCATCGGACACTGGAAGAGGCCAGGAAGGATTCTCCCCTAGAGCTTCTGGAGGGAACATGTGGATGCCATGATTTTGGACTTCTGGTTTCCAGAACTGTGATAGAATAAATTTCTGTTGTTTTAAGCTACCCAGTTGTTGGTAATTTGTTACAGCAGCAACAGGAAACTAATATAGTCACAATCTAAAAAAAAATCCAAAATCCTGGGTATTTTCAACAACTCCAGAACCAGCTTTGTCCTATCCTAGTCTACTCCAAGATCCCAAAGTTGCCCAAAGAATGACATTCATTCTAGTCCAGAGTTCGCCAATAAATTTTTTAAAAGCCATGGCCTTTTATGAGAAGCCAAATATTCAAGGACATGATACAGCCCCAGGGAAGAAGAAAGATGCCCACACGCCCACTCACAGGCATCAAAGCCAAGAAAAGGCGGTCCTCAGCCTGCTCTTTTCTCACAAGGTAACTTCATGAAGCTTAATTTTCTGGGCAGCAAGTATTTGATTTAATTTTCCTATTAATAATATAAATTTATAATAGTTATGCTTTTTCAAACTTAAAGAATACAGTAGAAAATCACTATTTTAGATTTCTCCCTAATCACTAGGGCCAGCTGAAAAAAAGGAATTTGGTCAAGAATGAAGAAAGATGGCTCATTCGATAACAATATAATTCCTAATTCTGCCTATTTTCTTTCACAGACTGGCCAAAAGATATGTTGTGTCTAGAGATGTCTGTACATCAGTCACCATAGGACATGCTACCCATCGCTGATTTCACCCTGAGCCTTTAGCAACTGTAAGGTATCCAAGCTGCGTGGAATGTCCTTTACTTAGAGCATGACAAAATGCAGTTATAGGTACAACTATTTGTATCAGCAGTCAGCAGGACTATAAATTGCCAACTACCCATCAGAGCTTAGCGCAGCTGGCTTTCTCCGGCTCTTCTCCAGCTGTCCGTGAGGGCTGCAGTACCTGTTGTTTCAAGTAACCAACACCTATGCGACAAACACAGGAGGCACGACAGCCCAGATCTCATTCATCCACTTAGGCATCATCATCTTTCCGTCTTGATACAAATGACTCTTTGCTGTAGCACTGGAATACCTAGTATAATGCTTTGCACAGAGTAGTCCCTCAATAAATACACTGAACCTAATTGGAAATATATATTTTGAGAAGGCAATAAAAACTAGATATTTGGGATAATAATCAAGTAGGGAAAACAATAGAAGTAGACATAGGAATAATCGTGACCAAAACCAACAACCAGCTCACTGCATTTCTGCCAAACATGCCCTTTTCCTCTTACATAAGAAAGGAAGGAAGGAGGGAGGGAGGGTCAAGACAAATAAGGTTTCAAACAGCCTAACCCCCACTAATAATAAGCTGGTTGAAGTTCAAAGCCTCTCATCGGTCACAATCCCTTTGATCCTCAGCAAGCCACAGCAAACTGAAATTCACTGGAGTCTCTCAGGCCTTGCAAAGACAAACCGCTGTTCATCAAGGATATGTCTACGCTGATGAATTGCTTACTTCATACTCACGACACTGTCTGTAAAAGTCATTTGTGTACATTATGGTGGCTGTAAAAGATAACATGAAAAGCCCCAGGAGTGAACTAAGACAGAGAAGAGGAAAGGCGGCTGGTCCTGGTTCAGGGGCTCCCACCGTGGGTGGGGGTGGGGGCGTTCACCGTGGCATCTGGAGTCCACGAGGAGGCTACCTGTCCAGGAGGCAGCAGAATTGGGTGGAGCCATTTTTCAAATTAATATTCTTTTGGCTTTTAAGGCAAGTACTAGGAGACAGTGCAAAATTATGGAGACAGTCCTGATTCAAACATTGCTTGCCCCTGGTTATCTCTACCCTTGTGCATGTGACAACTTCTCTAAGCCTCGGTTTTTCCTTTCTGTGAAATTAAGATAAGTCCAAGCTTCAGGTTGTTGTAGTCATTCATTGAGCAATGTCTGCTCACGCTCTGAGCACAGTAACTGGCACTGCACTCAGTAAAGCTGTGCGGTTTTGTAAGCGCAACCCTGTTCTTAGCTGCCAGGGTTCACTGGCAGCCTAGCAGCATCCAGGAAAAGGTGAATTATTAAATTAAATTCTCTTCATATACAAATTAGCACATTTCTTCAGTGTTTCCTCCAGGTCGGACTCCGGGCTGCAGCAGCGTCCTGAGCAAAGAGCCCTCGCGTTGCCTCTGCTCTGCTCAGAACATGCTCAGGGGCACCCCCCCACCAACTCCACATCGTCAGTATTTCATTCCCGACAGCGTGGCAGACTGGACAGAGTTTGTGCTCAAGAGTGAGTCGGACTCGGATTTAGATGCCGGTCCTGCCACGTAGTAAGAGGTGACCTCCAGCACGTCCTTTAACTTTTTTATGTCTTATTTTCCCCATGAGTAGAAAGGGGATAATAACACTTTACAAAATGGGAAATAACAAAAAGCAAAAATAATATTAATACTTCCTTGGGGCTTTTTAGGGATTGAAAACTATGACATCCTCCAAAGCAACTATCAATGCCTGCTGCAATGTAGACACTCAATAAATTGGAATGTTTCTTTTCTCTTGCAGCCTTATTCCAAACACCTCCTTCCATCCCATATTCCACCTCAAACCAAGGGCTCCCCTTCAATGCTCTTATCGTCTCTCCTTGGCTCTGCTCACTTTGCATTCTGCCTAGAGTGCCTGTCCCCATCCCTAAATATCTGAATACTACCCAGTCTTCAAGACTCGAGTTAAACGTCATCTTTCCCACAAATCCTGCAGAAATCATGCTTCTCTCTCTGAGCTTCCTGGACCTTTGTCTTCGGCCTTCTTGCAACTGTTCACATTGTGTTTACAGCCCCTACCCCAAGTCCTCTCTCCCCAACTCCCTAAACTCTCTAAGGGCAGAGTCTCCATCTGTATCTTTTCCCACAGTCAGGGCCTTGCAGGCCTAGCACACTTTAGGTGCTTGAAAAATATTTTTTGAATGAATATATCAATAACAAATTATGTGCATTCAATTAAAAGTTTTTATGAAATATCTATGCTTAACTAACAAATAAGAAATTTAGATGAACTATCTGCACTAAGCCAGAGAGAGATTCTCTGTCTTCCATTTTACTTTATGGAAGAAGAATGCAAAGAAATTTGCATGTGTTTACCAGCAAGTTTAAGAAGGTTTCCAATGCCTGCCTTCAATATTTCAAACATTTTATGGTCCCTCATTTTCTGTAGAAAACAAATGAATTTAATTGTGCTACGTTCTAGCATTTGACAGCTTTGGGGCTTTGTGTAAGAAAAATCAAAGCAATCAGTTATTTCATTAATTCGATGGTGGAAAATGTGTCAAAAATATCACCTGTCTTTGTGTACACTAGTGAATTGACTGAATTTTTTTCTCTTTTAATTTGTTTAGGGTCATATAAATGACACGTCAAATACAACTAAATTATCCAGTGTCCTGAAAATTCATCTCTATAATCCTCTAAATTTTGTTTAATTTAACTTTCTTTTCAATCTCCAGCACTTTTAAAGAGCTAACTAAAGTGAATATTTTGAAAATGTGAATGAAAAACAATGCTTTTCCTTTAGGACACTCAAAGATCAAGAAACTGATCCCACCAGCTAATTGCCACTATCACAGTAGAAAGGCATTGTCAACCGTCTGTAGTCATCAAAATCAAACTCTTCCACCCCATTGTATTGTCATGAGTATAAAAGGTAAACTCCATACTAAGGACAAAGCAAAGAATAAGCCTAGTTATGGGCACAGTCAAAGATGACTCATGCTTTCACCCTCCTGTCAACTGAAGAATGACATGGTTCATAAATTTGGAAAGGAGAGCTTTATTTCTTCTAAAGGGTCACAGCTGCCAGGGTGGCCATTCTAACAGGCCAGGAAGCAATAGCCTCCTGCCAGAAGCCAGAAACACATACTTCGAGTGTATGATACAGGGAACAGAAATTTATGCTGAACAGGGTGGCCGAATATACATATTTAACAAGCTATAGGAGGAGTCATGATTATTTGTGAAAAGAGAAACATGCACATGTGCAGTTCAGCTTCATGCTACTTCATAGGATCCATGTTCAGAAAATGGCAGCGTTAGCATGATCTGAAGGTAGAGTTTTCACCTGGCCTTCTGACATCAAAAGGTGAAGCAGAGGACATGAAAACCCTTTGTGCACAACCTGCATAGACTGGCCAGAACCACCCCACGGTCCTGTGGCCCCTTATCAAGAAGGAACGTGAAAAGAGGGAGGAACGGCATTGGGAGCTGATTGAAACCAGAGGTGCCGCAAGTCTTTTTAAAAGGCTGGTTCTGTTTAACACATAGGGGAGAAAGCCTAATGGCAGTTAATAAGGGAGGGGGTGTAACAAGGCGTGTCTGACCTCCCATCCTGTCATGGCTAGGATTTCAGTTTTAAGGTTTCTCCTGGGTTCCCCTGGCCAAGAGGTGATCCATTTGGTCAGTTGGGGGGCTTAGGATTTTATTTTTATTTCTCACTGCTTTAATATATCTTATCCTTGTCATGCTATGAAGGTCTTGGGACACAGAAACTGAACCTAATAAATGATCATTCTGTCTGCCACTTTGTTCAGGATTTAAAGATAGCCCACTGATAGAGAATTGCAGAACTGTGGGGTTCTTTACAGATATATTATGATTTATACATCCTGCATATGGGATTAGTGTCACAATCTGATGATGAAGATACTACCAGCCTGAAATCTAACCCTGTCTTATTCTACAAACTCTGCCAAATCCTTGCACCTGACAGTACCTGTATTTTAAAATTCAGGTCATGATATTTTATTCATTTTATAAGAACATTTTGAAAGCTGATTTTTAATTAATATACAGCATTTTGAAATAAAATGATGTTTTTTTACTGATAAACCTCCAAGAGATTTAATGACCCATATCAGTTTATCAGTACTGTTCTCCAGGGTGTTAGAATGCATCCAAACTCTTCTTCAGTGATAAAAAGTGTTTTATGTTAAACCCATTTGATGACAATGTACAGATTACCCAGGATGACAGATCACAGGATTAGACTACACACTTATACTGAGTCCAATCTTAATAATAACTATTATTAAGTTATGAAAGATGAGAGGGGCATCAGCAAGATGGCAGACTAGGAAGTTCCTCACCCTCTTTGAGAAGCTTTAAGAAAACAAAAACAAAAAAAAAGCTCTTTAAAAAAAAAAAACTAGAGAACAGCTAAAATAACTTTATAGGAGCCCTGAAACCTAGTCAAAGATCTACAACAACCAAGCAAACAATCAAGAAAAAGTCATATGCAAAATGGCAGGAAATTTGGTGGCATTTTTATTCTCAGTTGCTCCATCCGCTCCCTAGTACAACACAGTCAGGAGGAAGCCACCCAATTCCCAGTTGCCCCCTGGCCAGAAGGAACATAGTAGAACTTATTTGCAATGTTCTAAACTGTCTGTATGCTATTCAAAGAACTGGTTTCTGTCTTATCTGAATCAGGGCTCAACTATGGAGTAGCATAGCTCAGCTCTCATACTGGCAGAAGCAATGGAGGACAGAGTTGAGGCCACAGTATTTGAAAACTGCAGGGGGATTGCAGACCTGCAGATACCTGGAGCAAGAGATTAGAGAGAAAGGAATATAACAGAATATCGAAGGCCCATAGAAGAAGCTGGGGTGAGTCTCTTTAGAAAGTTAAGATATTTAAAAACAGCAATTTTTAAAAATTGGGGAAATTAAAAAAAAAAAGTACATACACAGATCCAGGAAGGACATATGCCCAGAAAAGACCTGAGAAGACTTTAAGCCTTCACCCTGGCTGACTCCAATGCTCAGGACACACCATACTATAATAATCAGCAATAGTCTTCCATGGCAGTCTGCAAAGACTAGGAGGGGGACTTTTTTTAGACCCAACTTTCAACAGAAAATCATAAGGCACACAAAGAAACAGCAAAACAAGGCCCATTCAGAAGAACAAAATAAATCTCCAGAAACCATCCCTGAAGAAACACAGGCGTCATACTTACTAGAAAAAGACTTTAAAACAACTATCTTAAATATGCTCAAAGAGCTAAAGGAAACCATGGACAAAGAACCAAAGGAAATAAGTAAAATGATATATGAATAAGATGAGAATATCAACAAAGATAGAAATTGTAAAAATAAGAACCCAACAAAAATTCTGGAGCTGAAAAATACAATAAATAAATTGAAAAATTCACCAGAGAAGTTCAAAAGCAGACTTGAATATGCAGAAGGAAGAACCAGGAAACCCAAAGACAAATCATTTGAAATTTCTGAGTCTGAGGAACAAAAAGAAAAAAAATGTGGAAAGTAAAGAGAGCCAGAGGGACTTACAGGACACCATCAATAGAACAACTATAGAAGTCCAGAGGAGGAAAAGAAAGAGAAAGGGGTAGAGAGATTATTTAAAGAAGCAATGGCTAAAAACTTTCCAAATTTGAGGAAAAACATGGATCTACAAATCCAAAAATCTCAGCAAACTCCAAGTAGGACAAACCCAAAGAGACCCACACCAAGATACATTATAATCAAACTGTAGCTACTTAAGACAAAGAGAGAATCCTGAAACCAGCAAGAGAAAGGTGACTCATCAATTAGAAGAGATCCCCAGAAAGATTATTGGCAGATTTCTCAATGGAAACCTTGCAGGCTAGAAGGCAGTGGTGTGATATATTTAAAGTGCTGGGGGGAAAAAATTGTCAACTGAAAATTCTATATTTTGCAAAACTATCTTTCAAAAGTGAGGGAAAAATCAAGACATTCCCAGATAAACAGAAAGCTGAGGAAATTCATTACCACTGGACCTGCCCTATAAGAAATGCTAAAGGGAGTTCTTCAAGTTGAAATGAAAGGACTCTATATAGTAAATCAAAGCCATATGAAAACATAAATCTCTCCAGTAAAGGTAAATATATGAACAAATATGAAAAATGGTATTATTTTAATTTTGACTATAATTCCATTTTTTTATTTTCTACAGAATTTACAAGACAAATGGATAAAAATAATTATAAATTGTTGTTAATGGGTACACAATATATAAAGATGTAACTGATGACAAAATGACATAAAGTAGGTGGGTGGAGCTATAAAAGAA